>WYDI02016288.1:0-14035 GCA_009867235.2 Psittacus erithacus
TGCTGGTCATGCTCCTTTTGATGCAGCCCAGGATACGGTTGGCTTTCTGGGCTGTGAGCACACACTGAAGCCAGCTCGTGTTAAGTTTCTCTTGGACCAACATCCCCAAGTCCTTCTCCACAGGGCTGCTCTGAATCTCTTCTCTGCCCAACCTGTAGCTGTGCGTAGGATTGTTCCCACCCAGCTATACTTTCTGATAGTTCTGTTCATCTGTAAATATACCCATTTTCCCACAGCCACTGCACTAGCCCATTTGTACTGTTGAAGGCATGACTAGATTAGATGTATCCCTTGTCTATCAGATTTGCTGTCCCAGAACCAGGACACAGTGTCTGTTTCAGTGATTCCCTAACAGCAAGCTGGTCAGCTGGGCTCTGTTCCACTACACAGGAGTATGTGACCTTTCAGTTCAGTTATGTATGAGGTGGATACGGTTCATAATACAGCTCTAGGATTAGAAGATGTCAGGAGTGAGTGGCGCAGGTATATGTAAAATTGCCCAGTGAAGATTATACTAATAGTAATCCAACGGTTTTCACATTTGCTGCTTTACTGCAGTCTTCAGAAAGGGTTCTCTCACCTTATCACGTTATCTGCATCCCAGCTTACCATACAACCTTCATCACTTCTCTAGCTATTACCCTTCCTTGACTTCTCCAAATACAACTATAAAATGCACACTATATGAATCTTCTGATTATGTCTCTTAAAATATGGCATAAATCAGACTGAAGATAATTTATACACTTTTGTCCCAAATTTATTTATATTTAGATGGCTAAGTAAAATATTTTTAGCCTAGAAAAGGAACCATTTGACCTTGGTAATGGACCCCACTGTCTGCAAACACTCTTCTGCTTGGATACAGCAACAGTAAGAGACAGAAGCAACGGCAACATGCCACAGTATTAGCTAAGAGTGCCATCAAAAAAAATTTAGACCTGAAAAAAGTTAATTGTTATGAATACATACTAAAAGATACAGAAGTGATATTAATTATTTGGACATTTTCAGGAAACAACAACTTGAAATTCATCTTCTAAGCTGCATATTGTAAATATTAACAAAGAAAAATTTGGAACTAATCTGAATATTTTGCCTTTTTGCTTTAAGAATCTTTTTCATGTGTAAAGTTTGTATTTAGACAGACGCTAACAAGCCCTTCTCTGCCTAATCATTCAGAACAGGAGCCGGCATTTGCAGGACAACATATTCAGTGTCTTTTGTGGTTAAGAATATCCATTTTAATAACTTCTTCTCTTGGATTTTTTTAATGCACATACTGTTACAAAACATACTTTATTAAATTTTGGATATGCAAAATCTTCTAGGACAAGGCCAGTAACATGGTGTGGAATTAAATACATACCCCACTACATTTCTGCTTCTCTGGGCAGAATATAAAGTTGCAACCAAACCCTAGGTTAACCATTGTGAATGGGCTATATACATATAACTCCTTTTATATGTAGCTATGTGTGTATATTTACACACACAAACAAACCCATGGTGTTTGTACCACAAAATCCAAATACTTCAGTTCTTGTTGCAATAGAAATTTTACTTGCACAAACACACAGGTGGTAACACAGTACCAGCTTCCTCCATCTCAGCAGCATGACACAATCTTTACCTTCCTTGTACTCTCAGTCACAAAGAAATACAAGATGTGAAATACAGATAATATGGCTTTTTACTTATTTCTGGAAAAGTATGTTCCCGAGTAATCCTCACAGTGCCAAGAAATCCCTAAAATCCACAGTTAGCAACAGATTCTAAAAACATATATTAACACAGTAACTTTAGTCCCACTTTTAGAAGTACAGTAAAATACAGTCTTGTAATCACAAATTACTGAAAATCACAGTCTCAATTTTGAGGGCCCAGATTCCCCTGCAATGCCTTCTTGTGACTAGCTAAAACATTCCTTCAAAAGGAAGCTTCAAATATGACAAAAATTTAGTTGCACCTTAACAAAATAACTCTAAAAGGAATTGTTTGGAGATGAAGAAAAGACAAGCTACTGAACAGAAGAAAAGTAAAGAAACCACTTTTCTAGAACAAGATAATCACAGAGAAACTTTCAGAATACAGAATGCTTGAGTCGTAAGATCATTTGATGCAACTCACTTGTTGCCCAGTTGCTCAGGACTAGGTCTAATGTTAGAAATCAGTTGTATGCGCCACTGTCCCAGACCGTAATTCTGCTCAAGTTGAAACGTGAATTATAAAATAGTTTGGCAGCTGCTACTGTCTTCTCAATTCTGACATAATTTGTGGCAGTATCTCAGACAGTAACTTACAAATGACAACTAACTTAAAATAAAATTTTTTATTTAGAAAAGGTTTCCAAAAGCTATTAAGAACCCCCATCCCCAAAGAGAGGAGGACAAAACTTAAAGTTAAAAATTTTTACAGTGTTCAAAGAAGGAACAAATTCTCCTGTCCATTTACCCTATTTTTCAGCATAGATGTTCTATAGCTTCTACTACGCCGGACAGGATCAACAGCATTAAAAAACCAACAACAAATCAAAACTAATCAACATAGTTCTAATCAATACTTATTGGGAAATGCTGGCAGTAAAATTCAGCAATGGTTTGACGGCAACTGCTCTGAGCTTTTCTTTTCATCTTTTCAACTGCAACGTATGAAACTGGTGCTTCAGATATTTCTGGTTATAATCAAACTTACACAGATGCATTCCCGAAATGCACAAACAGCTAAGGAGATGGAGATATTAATTAAAATTACAAGCCTCGAAGTTTTATATACAAGGTTGTATATGCTACAGCAAGAGAATGAGAAGTTAAATGGGAAATAGCCTGTAAACAGCAACATGAGTTCTGTTTTAGCAACGGAATTCCCTCTTGTATTGTGAACCTATACTACAGGACACTGATCTTGGAAGAGGAGAACAAACACTAGCCCAGGTAATCACTAGGAGGCAAAGAAAAATTAATGCTGAGGACCTGCACTACATGTTAAATTACATGCTGAACGATTTGCTTTACAGCACTTCCCAGCTGCAAAAGAGAAAAGTGGGTGCTGTGGCTTATTCAGGGAACAGCTGTGCAACCCATTTGTCTTAAGAATTGCTCAAGGTATTCTACATTGTGCAAGTTGTCAGAGAAATTAAGGAATCTTAACCATCTAACTGCAAAGAGAAACAGCAAACACCAGATACATAAACCTAAGTTCTTGTTTTATCACACAGACCTTTATCTCTGGCAAGTAACTTGCATTTGGATATTAGAGAGAACTGCTTTTCTTAATCGCACAGGAAAGAAGTGAGGTGCTTCATTCCTACAGTAAGGGAGTCAGAGAAAAACCTACTGCACAGTTTTATGCCTTTAACCTGGCATGAAGAAAATTAACAGCAATCAAACTTTGTAATGTTTTCATGCTGGCAGTAATGTTCTTCAAGCAGTTATCACTCCTCACAAAGGAGTGATACTTAAATTTATCTACTACAGTTGAGGATCTTATAAAGATCAAGGGCCCCTTCCAGGGCCCCTTCTAGCCAGCAAGGCAGATATGCTCAGACAGCCTGACCAGAAGAGGTAAACCAGAAATGATAGGGAAAGAGGAAGGCTGAACAACATGCTGGCTGGGCAGTGTAAGCAATGCAAGTGTTCTGGCCACAGGGCTAAAAGTCTTCTGCTTTTATGGATCTTGTATGCTCTTCTATGCAAGTATATGTTTCCCAAGGCACTGGTCTCTATTTTAAAGTCTACTATTATGTTTTAAAATGTCTTTTATAACCTTATTTTGAAAACTACATCATTAAACTTATTTAATGTTTAAAATTTTGCTTTTTATATTGCACTGCTATATACCAATTTCATATTTTTATCACACCATACAGTTTCACTAGAACCTATATATGATAATAAATGCACTGCAGGCACACACAAACACACAATTGTTTGCATATGTGCATGAGTGTGAGCTTGGAATTTTAATAGCTTTTCTGTCTGCAGTTATTATTTCCTGAAGTCTAACACTAAATGGAAGGAATCAGACAACTGTCCACCAAGTGAAGATTGTGATTTGACCTTTCTGTAAGTACTTTTCTGAGTTTGCCAGCCTTTAGAGACTGATACAGAATATGAAGCCATATATGTATTGAGCGAGGATGCTGCAATTCAAACTGCAGTTTATTTCAATCAATATATCTTTTTTGAAGACAGGGACTCTCATGTAGTGCTCATCTGACAGCCTTTGATGTGAACAGCATTATTAAATGTTGACATTTGGGTTGATTGCTCTCCCTCTACAAGCAAGGACTAGTCAGGCACTAATCCCTTCATTCTTTCTCTTTGAGTTGCTGCTGTTCCTGTCCTACTTGCTACCTCTTAGTTTTATCTGCAATTTTCAGAGCACCAAAACCACAGGATTAGAAAACTTGATGCTAACAGGATGTGTGATATCATTAAGCACTGGCAGAATCTGTAAAGCCCATAACCACAATTGATACCAGCGTCACATGTCTCTTTCTAAATGCCTACAGCAGTGTTCAAGGCCAGGTTGGACAGAGCCCTGGGCAACATGGTCTAGGATGAGGTCTCCCTGCCTATGACAGGGGGGTTGGAACTGGATGATCTTAATGTCCTTTCCAACCCTAACTAGTCTATGATTCTATATGATAATTCTTAAACCATCCTACTTTTGTTTCAGCATAGATGAGCCACACACTTTGGGGCTCATCTCAAAAGTTCCACACATGTAGTAACAAAGAGTGCATCCTCCTTGAAAGCAGAACAAGGAATCCGACAAAAACACACTCCTAGTGTTTTGAAGGTCCCCATGCCGTTCAGATTGAACCATATACGCTCTCTGGAACACTGAAAAAATAATCTGATGTACATTCACTAATGTACATGAATTAATACCTTGCAAAGATTCTCCGCCAAAAGTCCGTTCGGTTTTATATAAAAAAGCTGAAGTTGAAATCACAATGGTTTCAGTTTTCTGTTAAGATAGTGAAACACAGTCTTCACTTTGTCAGTTCTGCCTTTTTCAACATAATTATAGTGACTGTTCTGCATTCTGATTTTCACATCTCAACTGAAACAAAGATCTTGGTAAAACTTTCCCCTAAGACAACTTCAACACCATGTGGAAAGAAATCAAACAATCTCTGTATGCACTCCATAATCATTTATGTAAGGTGCAAAGCTACATCCTCTCAGCTGAGCTGGAGCCTTATAAATTGAAATACCAATAGATGACTCCAGCTATCTTTCTTTAACTAGACTTGAAATAAAAATAATTAAATATTTGCCATAGTGATTTTTTAGGATTAATCAAGTTACATAATAAATTGTTCAATACATCTCCAACCACGGATTTCTGTTAATGTCTGTGGCAGTGTGTGCAAAAAGAAAGCATTATTTTAACTTACTTGTTGCCAGGAACTCCATTATTTTATCATGCTGCTTTATCACCTGTTTGTTCAATAAAGAACTGCTTATTTACTGGAAGAAACAAAACCCCATTTTCCTAAAAGGGAGACATCAAACAAAGATGACAGAGCATTTCCCCAGAAAATCCAAGTTTCTGTCAGGTCAGCACTTCTCCTAATTTTCTACTTTTTCTTAGAGCTACAAGACCAATATTTATTCAGGTTATGTTTAGTTTCTTCCCTCTTTCTTTTTTGTTCCTGTTTTACAGAAACATACATGTGAGCTATGTCTGTATTAGCAAGAGAACAATTGTAAAGTGGACCTCAACAAACGCCATCTACACTTGGTTTATTTTGGATTAGTCTAGTTCCACTTGTGGCTGCAATGATAATTCCACCTTCCCCTCTCCCCCAGAAAAAAAATTAAAGCAGAAACATAGAATGCACTATAGGTAACTGCAAAACTACAGGGGAAAACATTAATGTTTTAAATTATAAACAAATATTGTAACTCAAACTAGCAGGAGAGGATACTTGTGGTATCAGGTAATGCTCACAGCCAGTGATTGCTACACTACTACATTGGCGCCTGTGACAGAAAATCTGTATGGAATTATCTACGCATTCTAGTTACTGCAACATATGCAAATTCCCAAATTATGCACTGCTGCATCTATGTGGGATGAACTACGACGGAAGTCAATTGGAGCCACCTCTTCCCCTGTCCTGTTCTGGACTGGCCATACCCTAAATACACATCAAGAGACCACCAATTAGTCAATATTTTCTTCTTCATTTTTCAGCACCTCCCATCACTTTGGAGAAGAAACTTTGTATAGAAGAGAGTCAGCCAGGGATTCCAGTCACCAGTCTAGCTTATCACCAAACACCCACAGCTGTGTTTACAGTTACTCTGCCACATCCTAGTATATAACAACCTCATGACCCTCCTTCAGTCCCTCTGCTCTGTACCATGTCTTACACACAGTCCTGCCATTCTCCAGCAATTCAGAGTTCAAAAACTTCCAGCCTGAGACAGAAACTGAATAGTTGTGTCTACCTGTCCTTCATGGAGCCACAATACCCTGCTGGAGTTAGTTCTAAAACTTAGTTACACCCTGTGTGAAGAAGTACTGCTTTTATTTGTTTTGAACACACCCCTGATAATTTCATTTTGATGCCTCCAGTTGTCAAATTATAAGAGACAGGGAACAACAAGCCCCTTTCAACCCTTCCTGTATTACTCGTTATATCACTGACCTTTTTCTTTATCCCTCTCTGCCATTTCTTTTCTAACATGAACAGTTCTAGCCTATTTAATCATTTCTCATATAGAAGCCATTCTATTCCCCTGTGCACCCTTGTTGCTTTCCTCTCTACTTTGCTGATGCAATTAAATATTCTTCAGATAAAGACAAGAAGATACACGGAATTAAAAATGAAAGCTCAACATGGACCTTTAGCATCACAAGAACATTTTCTGGTTTGTTCTTTGCTCTTCTTCTAATGTTATTTCCTAATGTTACTGTCGTGGTTTAAGACCAGCTGGTAACTCAGCACCATGCAGCCCCTTGCTCACTCTCCCATTTCTCTCCTGCTCCCAGCGAGGTGGGGAGCAGAATGGAAACAATGTAACTCCCACGGGCTAAGACTACCACTAACAATAATGATAAAGGAAATAACAAGTGGAGAGAATATAACACTAAAAGGAGAAAAGGAAAACAATAAACACAAGTGATGCACAATGCAATTGCTCACCACCTGCTGACCTGAGCAGTGATCTAGGCTTTCTGGGTGACTCCTCCCAGTTTCTGTACCGGGCAAGATGCGCTGAGGTAAGGAATACTCATTGGGCTAGCTCTGGTCAGGTGTCCTGTCTGCTTCCTCCCAGCTTCCTGTGACCCTCCTCACTGGCAGAGCATGAGACTGAAATGTCTTTGATCAGGGTAAGTGCTACTGAGCAACAACTAAAACACTGGTGTGTTCCCAGCACTGTTCTCAGACTAAATCCCAAACACAGCACTGCATCACATTATAAGAAGGACAAAAATAACTATTACAGCCAAACTCAGGGCAGCTACATTCGGTTTCAGACCACTACTTGACCAGAAATTCTAAAAAAATGAAAAGGTGTTCTTAGCCAAAATCTCTTTCCTCAATGGCAATAGTTTGCCTAAAGCTTCTTGCTGAGTTCGTAAATTTAGTATTGGTTTTCCCCATGAATTATTTCACATTCTTCAATTCTGAATTTTGTCCACATCAATTAGAAAGCTGTCAGTTAACTTACTTTGACCAATGGCATGAACACGTTACTGGTGGGCTGGAGCAGTGTTTCAGTAAAGCGCTCAGAGGTGAGAACTCTGAACAGAAATGCAAAGCACCACTGAACCATTTCAGCTGGTAGCTGCAACACTGAATGAAATTCAAGTAATCATAGGTTGCCTGAATGCTCTTGTGTGAAGTCCATGGCGCAACCTTTGGGTCCAAACAGACAACTACCTATCTGCTTGTACTGCCCTGATAGATATAGTTCTGTCACAGGTAAAAGGAAACTATGGAGGTATCTGGAGTACAAGGCACATTTCCTGGAGCACAATAATCATTTTCATATCTAGTCTTGTGTGAACACGATTTTCCTTCTACCCAATCAGAATTTCCCTGTTGCATCATGTGTCATGCAGTCAGTTTACTGGAATAGAGGAGAAACATCACGTTTCTTAGCCATGTACTTAGCTGTATGCTGAGGCTGTCATCCATCTGGAGGTAATCAAGACAGTCCTGATTGGGTGAACATGCACTGACCATAGAAAGGGAAAAAAACATTGTCCTGACTGGGTGCAGTATAAACAAACGTGAATTCTATCAGCAAATGGCCACCAATCTGCAGGCAAATGCAGAAATATCTTGCTTCTAGTCTGTTGAGTCGCTTCTGTTGGTAATAGGGTATAGGAGAAAATGAGAATAGGATCTCTTCTACCAAGAGAAGACTTCATACCATTACCGAGTCTTCCAATGTGAGATGTCAACAGAGTAGCTCCAGCAACACTGTTTTCTTAAAGATGGTGTGCTTTATGTTGTTCTCAGCTTGGGGAAAAAAAAAAAAAAAAAGACTTTTCTATGTTTATTGCAATACAAAGAACCACAGATAATCTTCTACTGCAAGTAAATGCCAGAAGAACTGACACCACATTTATATAAAGCTATGATTAATTATGGTTATTGCACAGTTGCTACGGAGTTGAGTTGTATTTTACTTTTCTGCTTATCTTTACTAAGAACTACAGGATCTGTGATTCAGTAGAAACAGCCCTGAGAGAAATGCTTGAAAGAGCAAGATGTGTCAAAAACATATAATCACCCTTCCATCCTGATGACACAAAGGTGGCTTTAGACGCCTATTCTCTCCTTATTCCCCAAAATCCCACTAGAAGTTTACATGACTTTAATGCTCTGCACAAAAATCTATTTATACAAGCTCAACAGAATTAATGATCATGGAAAACGCTAATTTAAATTCAGAACATATTTTTCAAGTAGTTTAAGAATGCTATAAAACCCAAGCTTCATTTTCCTGAGAAAATTTAGACTACAGCGAGGACCTGGATTTACCTAAGGCCCTGAAAAGTTATCTGTGGAGGCTTTGTCCAGTAGAATCAGACAGTATCTGCAAAAAGCACTGATAAGAATTTACTTTCCAAATATTCAATGAATCATGTATATCCCATTGCTTCTGTGGCAAATGTATACCCAATAAAGCATGCAAAGTTCTAAGAACTTGCTTATTAACAAAATCCAGTTCCCACTGGGTTAGTCCTGTGCCTGCCAAAAGGCACATATACTGGTATTAACCAGTTTTAATGAAATCATAGAGGTGCCTAACAATTTCTTTTAATAGGTTTATGCACGTACTCCAATCCTATTACAATGTTATATTATTTTTCCTTTTATGCTTCTCACTTGGACTCCCTCCTTTTACGGCCTTTTGTCTTAAAAAAAAAGAAGAGAATTATCTACCTATTCTGGACAAATCGCATGTTGGTTTTGGTCCATTGATTTTTGAGTTTGCTTGTCTGGGGGGAGTTTTATGACTGACACTAAGTACATCATTAGAATTATCACAATTTTATCTACACTGTTTGTTTCTGGTTTTGGGACAAAAATACCTCTGCATCTTTAAAAGATCTGCAGGTAAAACGTCAGTTATGGCTTCTGGTACATAAAGTCTCCTTCTGACATACACAAAAGAATCTAATACAAGATATCCACAGATGATTCACTCAAAATGATCAGAACATGAAAAAGCCATTAGTTTGCATTAAAGTCATTCCAGAGTTAGAGTCAATGCAATCAGGGGGAACAGCTTGTACTGCTGACTCGTCAATATCCATTTAGACCACCCACTGGCTCTTATTTATTTTTTTATCATTGGCTCTACATCTTTCCTGTCCACATCATATAGCTAAATTCCTTCTAATAAGACAAAGCCTTAAGGATTTATAGGCATTTTTCAAGCTGCAACAAACTGGTGTTCTTGTTAGGGTTCCAGATGCAATCCCCTTTGGAAAAGTTATGAAAGAGATACTACCAACCTCATCTCCAGCTGCTCATGCAGAAATGAGGACAAAACATTTTTAGTTAAAATCAAAAAGGGCAGAAATAGTAGAGAGTGAGGGAATTTATTAAGTTACAGACATTTATCAGAAAGAAAAAAAAAAATTCAAAAATTCATGTTTAAAATTTTTGCCTGTCTGTGAATCCTTGAATGTCTTACTTAAACAACATATTATGTACAGCATTTAGAGACGTTTGCTGATGTTTTTATTACCTCCCAGGGAATAGCTTTTTTTAAAGAGTACCACACAAGTATTTCTTAGGCTGACCCACCACTAAGAAGGAAAAAAGCAGTAGCAGAAGCTATCAAAGACTGAAACCATTCCTACTTAGGAAAATGACACAGGTGCTGCCTAACAGCTTAGCACATAATGACACTAGAGAAATAACCAAACCTGCCCTCCTCTGCTGAACAGAAGTGACTCTACTTGGGCTAGGCAATATTGTTTCTTTCCTATCACAATTTCAAAGTTAAAGATGACTGTACTGCAGCAATTTATTCTGATCCCTATAGACGCTGTAATTATTGTAATAAAGATAATGGTATAGGTAGCTAAAATAATTGCTGAAACATAACTTATTAATAGATACAAGAGTTAAACAGGACAAGAGAAATGTTAGTTTCTATGGTAAATGTTTATACGGTAAACTCTTATGCTGGTTATTATGGCAATGGGACCAAATAAAGGCACTCTGCTTGTATAATGGAAGGTATATACAAACATGACTAAAAGAAATGTCATTTTTAATGTAGCAGTTCTTTCAGCTGAGGCTGTAGTTGATACATTAGGCACCCTGTAAGCCTTCACCCTGACATACTGTTACTTGGAACAGTTTGTAACCATCCCATTTTGTCTATGTAAGGGCATTTTAACTGAAAAATCATTTGCCCATAAAATTATAGTCATCAATTTATATTCTACAAAGGGACTGCATTATGACCATAAAACAATTTGTAAGTGGATTCATTTTACCCACTAAATCACTTTACATTATTCTGTGAACAGAATGATTAAAGCAAGTTAGCATTTTGCTGGCAAAGTAATTATGTTGTTGTGCATTTCAGCCACACAGATACTTACAATAGCTGGTCTATTTATCTTGGTGACAGAACATCTATACTAAATGGGCAGAATACATTTTATTTACTTTATGCAGTTCATCTAATTCACAAGATACTCTAAAGCTTCGTTTTTCTCATCAGGATATCTCTATCTCTTTATTTATTTAGCTTTCCTGCAGTACAAGTATAATCTTGCATGTAAGTAAAGATCAGAATTTGTAAGTTTTAAGAAAAAGTGAAAATAAATTACCTAGTAGGTCAGCTACACAGAGCTTACTTGTTTAGATCATGGAAAATCTACACAGTATGGCCTGTGCAAGAGTCTTCTCTTGGGACAAAGTTGCTGTTAACTAATGAGTTAGGAAAGAGAAATGACAACTCAATACTGAAGGCATCAGCCACTGTGTTCCAGTATATCATAGAACACAATCTAAATTACACCTTGGCAGTTGGCTTGCTTGCTGTGGTGTCCACCACTGACCACTTACATCACTCCCCAACAAGCAGTAACTGTGCAGAGGTGCATCATGACCCACAGAAGTTTGTCTGGAAGTTACTCTTTCTTGTCACAGAGAATGCCAGAACAGCCAGTGGACACTTACATAAAATCCCGCTGTATTTTCACCTATTACTTCAGCAACACTGAAGAGCTTGTTCCCACTCCCAAATTCTGACTGTGATCAGAATCCAGCTTTCAGTATTTGATCATCAATATATGTCTGCCCACTTGACAACATACAAAGATGAGGGTAACAGCTATAGTAATTAACAGACAGCACCGGTAATTTTACATCTCAAACATCACCAGAGGACTACCTATTGTCCTGCAACTAAAAGGAATTCTGTGACTGGTGGATTCAGCTCAGCCTGCTGTAGGTAAAGTCATAATACATACACCATGATAAGTTGGTATTCTGAATGAAAACTAAGGCCACACCATATATGTGTTGACAAACTAATACCTTCATCAACAGCTTTCATACAATGTCCCTTCTACCAAGATTAAGTGTAACTTACTTTTGACTAAAAGAAACAAACAAATAAGCATGGGAAAGTACTCCAACCACCCATACACAGGTGAGCTCTTGACCCAAGGAGAAAAGTACTTTTCCTTCTCCACAGGTTTGTTACGTCAACCCAAAACTTGCTCACAAACACCAGTGCAATTTCATCAAGCTACTGAGGGGTCTGTAACAAGTTTGTTGTTTGCCTGGTGTTGGGGTTTTTTGGGAACTAATATGTTTAGATGAAGAACCATGCGCCAATAGGTGGGCATGACAGCATATTTTTATTTGATGTTCAACTCATGTTTTTAAAATGAAGCAGTGTGATTTAGCAATACCATTCCTGCTAAAAGAACTCATGGTCCGGTTTCCTTCCACAGCTGCACAGCCTTTATAAACTGACAGCACCATTACAGCTCTCCAAACACGCTCCATTCTCATTACATTACTATCTAAAACCAGTCAACCAAAACACACAAAATAACCACACAGAATACAAATGTTTCAGTCCCAAAGTGGAACTCCAAGTAAATCACAGTTATAACACAGATCTGAGTGACCACCCTTCAAAACCAACTTACAATAAAAACATAACAGCTAGAAAAAACAACTCTTTTCCTTCATAGCATCGGCAATAAATTGCCCAGGTAAATAATTAATATCTTTCCAATTTCAACATTATGTAGGCAACAATATATAAGCAGTTAACAGATTTCTAACGAACTAGAATTAACAGACTTTGTTAAAAATACATGTCAATACCAAATAATGAAAATTATTTCTACTTAGGGGGATATTGCCTGAAGTCAAATTGTATGTTTATGTAAGTCCTAGTGCAGTACATATCAGAAATAAATAGTATAGTAATCCTTAGAAACTGGTTGAACACAAAACATGTATATTATCTTGCGCACCAAATTTGGCCAGGCAATCATTATTCTAAGTATTACCTCCTACTTGCTCTATTCCTTGGTACCTATGCAAACTTTCCTTCTTTAGACCCACCAAATACAATACATCTACCTGGGATGTGCACTAAAATGTGAACAAATCATACCCATTCCTGAGGTCCTGTTCACTGAACCAATCATTGGGCTATTGAAGGAGACTAAAAATTATGAAAGCATTCAGAAACTGAAAGTTAAGACACCAGTTAAGACCAGGGACTATCTAAGAACTAGGGAAAGAAAAGTAAAGGAATTAACAAGTTGCCTTGTTGTTAATTAAAAGGGATCACAAAAGCATGTCAAGCATATGACTTTTAAAAACACCTATTTATTTTATTCCATCTGAAAAACAGCGGAAATTAAAGTTAATTAAAGCGGAAATTAGCATCACAGTCATCTCTAAATACCCTGGAAAAGTTGGCTGTGTTGCACTGGCTTTCATGATGCCTATTCCTAAGTGGCCATCTGAAAAGCAATTAATTTAGAAAGCCCACTCCATGACAGGTTTCTATCTTTATTTTGTCCACATGAGAACTACCCAAAATCCTAATAAAACCTCCACATCTATCCATTGGAAACAGAAGCTTCTTGCAAGGTTTTTTTAAAGTACTCATTAAACACTCCACTGACCATGATAAGAGCCAGTTTAGTATCTAAGCAGACCATTTTGGTTTGGGTTTTTTCTTCCAAAGCACCAGATATGGAAGCTCAAAATCCATTAATCAGCTGCAGAAAGCATAACAGAAAAAACAAGTAATTCTTGTGTCTGAAAAAATAAAATATGGCATTGTTTTCCACATGCTGGATAGTCAACCCTGGAGACTAAAGTACCATAGTTTGCTGAGAGCAATACACATTGATCCTTTGTTTCATAACTTTTAATGGTTATCAGCCCAGGCAAAACCAACTGTAGAAAAATAAAGAATGTGTCCTGGGTTCAGCAGTAGCAGTCATTTTTCTCCTTCTCAGTAGCTGGTGCAGCGCTGTGGTTTTGACTTTCAGC
>WYDI02016289.1:0-33985 GCA_009867235.2 Psittacus erithacus
TAACAAACAAAAACCCAAACAAATGAAAACCCCAAGCAACAAAGCAGAAGTTTTTTGTCACAGATTTTTAACTTTGTCAGGAGAAAATGAAACAAACCATCTATTTTCATTCTTTTTTTTTTTTGTCTATTTATGACATTTTGCTTAGTTCATGTTAAATAAGTTCAGTAAAGACTGAATTTGCAGGCCATCTCACTGACTATTTTGAGCTGCTGCCTAATTATCTGGTCTCTCCTACACACCATACCTCCATAGGAGAAAAGGTACCAGGGATTATCTTCTTTCAAAAGTACATTATCTTGAGAGAGACACATAGCTCTGAATCAATGACACTGACATACCAACTATATTTCCCTCTTATGTTCCTAAATTAAATATGTTTATGGATAATCATGCCCCAAAAGGAATGTAGGTTGATTTGTTTCAGTTCAGTTTTTAAAAAATTAAAGAATGTTTTTATTCTAATTCAGTTAAATTTCACTTAATTCTGAACTTCATTTGGAACATGATAATACTTAATTTTCATCAAAGATTACAGTATGACACATTTTATCATCTTCAGAATGCCATTTATAACATTTAACTTCAGGAATAATAACTAATATAAAAATTTTTCATCTCAATTCTCAGTGAAACCTGGTAACAAACTATCATAATGTTCAAGAGACTCAGCCCCCTGCAGTTCTCTGGCTAATCCAGATATGCTCCATTTTAATTTACCTGGTTTGAAGCAGGAGTTACTGCCTAAAAATTCATAAGCTTTGTTCTGCTAAAGTTCCCAAAAGACATTTATAACGATCACTTCTGAATCAAGGAGGAGAGCCAAGACTCTGCTTCCCCATGGAGTCCTGGGAGCAGCTGACATTAGTGAAGGTCACTTTCATGGTGTCATAAACAGTGGCTGTATATGAGTGAAACAGAATCCAAGCAATCACAAATACAACTTGAATTTATTTCATCTCTTCACAGTCCACATCTCCTATTCTAAAATCAAATTACTGATTTCATTTCTTTAAATACAATTCAAAGAATAATTTTTATTTTCCCAAAGATATCAAAAACCCATTAATGAAGCTGTCATTAGGCTAGTTGCTGGTTAATCTTCTTGACTAAATTACATCCTACAACTCATTCTGTGCAAGCTTGGTATATGACAAATGTAACCGATGGTGAATCCAGTTGTTCTGACGTCTGAATGTTCTGCCTTCAGTGTTTCCACCAGATTTCAGCCATGCAGGGATGCCTGGAGAGGCCAAGTAATGAATTCTGGGACTCATCTAAATATGTAACTAGACTATTCTACCCAAAGAAAGGCTGACAGACCTCAACAATACAGCATGAGGATGAACGATTTTTTTAATTTCTGATCAAGGCTTTTTTACCAAATGGCAATGTTAAGATGTTGTTTCCATTCATAGAGATCTTAGCACAAGCTAAGCCAAGCAAAAGTAATAACCAAAAACTAGAGGCAGACCCTAACTGTAAAGTTTAAGCATGATTGGGACAAAAAAAAGTAATTTTCTTAATACATTTACACCTTTTAATATGAGGCTTTGCTCTAGATCTCCATTAGAAACAGGCTTAAACTATACTTTCAATCTAAACAGAAACTTTTTTGGATTTTAAGTGGACTATAACAGTGACTTCCACTCAGTTCAAGCTTTTTCCAAACTGAAAACGGGGGGTAAAATACAAGGGACAAGGTGGAGGGAAAAATAATGTTCAGCAACATGCGCAAAAAATTTTGATTAAAAAGAATCTGAGTGCTTCTGTGAAAGGCAAAAGTGTGCAGCTCTGTTATAGTCTTCTCAGGGATGTCGGAACATATGTTCAAGCTGGACAAGTTTGCAGGATAGTCCTTTCTTCTCACTATCATGATGCTGCCTTCACTAAGAATGAGGGATCACATGTGGTTAAAAATTCCAGAACTAAAGACACAAATGCAACTGCTTTTTTTGTCTATTGAGAAAGGATTTGGAAACCACCATGTTTCACCTCCCATTGCCAGTTTTAGTTTGCTCCTTTCTTTTGGCTGGAGGAATATCAGGTAACCTTGGCACATTACCACTGCTATGTCAGAACTGGAATCCAAAATTAGGATGCTGGATAACTGCCATTCCTGATGCTTGTTTGGTCTTAAAATTATGCATTTATACACAGTAGCAGTCATTGCTACATTTTAGCATTTTAGTTATTTCACTCTTGATTTAAACTCTAAGAATTTTCAAAATGCCTTTCCATGTTTTCAGTGAAGGAACATATAATATTAAACTTAGAATAAACTATTCATCCTGATTTCTACAGGTCACTTTGGCATCATAAATTATTGTTCTCTCCCTATCCCATTACTGGAGTTGCAGCTAAAAGGAATTAATTGGTTTTAAAATATCCCATGTTAAATATGCTATTCTCTCTGAACTGCACTGTTACATAACTTGTTTTGTACATAGTAACACATTCTAGCCATTTTACATTCCTGTTCAGTGAATAGTCTCCCATGGACACTCTGATTCAGTTTTGTTCACTTGGATGCCTTTTAGGTGAAGGACACAATTCAATACTGAAATTAGAAGCACTCTTTTATTTTGTCTTCTTTTTCCCTATCCTCTCCCCTGAATCCGGAGGAGTAAGAAAAAGAAGAGAGTAAAGAAGCAGAAACTCAAACAAATCTAAATGCAGCAAATTCTATAACCACTGAACAATAAGGTCTTCTACTCTGCTGGAGAAGCCATTCATCTTAATCCATCTGGAAAGAGGTCTACTCTCAATATTTCACAATCTAAGTACTTTCTGACAAATCTATTAATTATGCACTCAAACAAATTATTTGCTGCCTAAGGAGAATTGCTACTGGATTTTTTCTTGGGCTAGAATCCTTGCTCTTTCCTCTCTTTTAAACTCATTATTTTCATTAGTAGTCATTGGACTATAGTCCAATTACCATCATTATTTTTTCATAGTATTCTCTTGTCTCATGCCACAAATTACTTGCAGAAAGAGATCTAAAGAGATGTGATAAGTAAAGTAACAACTGCCCGATCAAATGGGAATAAAAATCTTCTATGACCACACCCTTTCCCCTTCCACCTTACTTTACTTATATTATCCCATAACTCTAACATTCATTCGCTTTTCTACTGCCTAAATTTAACACACAGTCTTTAAGCAAACTCTTTTGTTGTGAAGATCACATTAGCATCGTCAGCCATTATAAGATTGTTAAATCTCTTTGTCAGGATAGACCTGCCAACCCACTTAGCACTGTAGGATAATTCAGGCCAACAGGCACCTCAGGAGGTCTCCAGCCTGACTGCCCAGAGCAGGCTCAGCCATGTTGTCAGACCAGGTTCCTCAGGGCTTTACGCTGTGTGGGCTAGAAATCCTCCAAGGAGGGAGACAGCACCATCCCCCTTTGGACCTCAGGCCCTCTGCCCAGCTGTTCTTAGGACTTTCCTTTAATTCCAGCCTCTCTGGCCCTTCTCAGTTTTCTACCTACCAGGCTTCAGTAATTTATCTCCAGAGATGCCTCTGGCACCACCAGCATCACTGTTAGGGCTCTGCCTGCCCAAGTCAGGGATACACAGTGTGCTTCTTCCTCAAGCACCTGGGGGTCCCCTCAGCCCCTTCCTTCCACCAATCTCAGTTCTTTTGGACATCAGCCGTGTCCCCACAAGTACTGATTGGTCTTCTTAGAAGGTCTCTGTGCTCTGGCCATTTGAAGCCCTACTCTTCCCGCCACCAGGTGAAGTCCTAGTCTCATCTAAAAAAAACCATTACCTGCCTGATCCACAGGGGTTCAGGATTTAGAGAAATACATTTTCAAACAGAAAAGTGGAAAGAAGTATAATTATGGTTCAGTTCTCTTTTAAACAGTGATTTGCAAGGAGCTACATCTAATTCTCAAGGACTATGAGCTAACCAGTTCATTTTAATCTACTAGCACTGAACTACAGGGACACTCATAGCTATCAGAACATCTTTCTTTACAGAGCAGATCCATACAAAACAGGAACAGATCCATAAAAAATCTTGGACAAACAAAAGGGTAAATTTTCAGCAGCAAGCATAAACTTCTATTACTGAGGCACACACATTTCTGAAAACACACAGGAACTCCACTTTAACACATGTTAAATCTCCATTTACAGTACTGAAAATTTTACTGTGTGCCCAGATTTTAACAGTAGTGTGCTCACTCTAACAAATTCATAAGCAGCTAGGTAAATGATATAAACAGAGAACAAGAAGTGTCCTACATAGCCTGTTGAAACAAAGCAAGAAATCCTTGAATTTATAGTTCATAGGATAAATAATTTTAAAAACAAATGTTTCCAAATTTTGGCAGTCTCTTTCATGTCTACAGACAATGCTCCTCTCAAACAGGGTGATGTCTTAAGTATAAAACTAAAACTCTCATATTACTTTTTTTTTTTTTTTCCCCTCAAAATCTCATCATGCACAAAGTTTAATGCATAGGAAGCAACATTTAAAAAATATTTCCGATCCAATACCATACATCATGGTCTATTGACCTACATGTAACTAAAACAGATACAGAACTTAAAAATTTATAACAATATATGTAAATGAGAACATTAAGTACAAAGATCTACTGTGTTACTGAGTAGAAGAGGGAATCATAGAATAGTTAGGGTTGGAAAGGACCTTAAGATCATCTAGTTCCAACCTCCCTGCCCTGGACAGGGACGCCTCACACTAGACCAGGTCACCCAAGGCTCTGCCCAACCTGGCCTTGAACACCGCCAAGGATGGAGCATTCAGAACTTCCCTGGGCAACCCATTCCAGTGCCTCACCACCCTCACAGTAAAGAACTTCTTCCTTATATCTAACCTAAAACTTCCCCTGTTTAAGTTTAAACCCATTATGTGTTGCTTCCACAATTTATCTAATGATATAAAACCTACATGAATTCTGTTTGGATGGCAGTTGGCAATGTGATTTCTTCTTGCAAGTTTAATAGGCTTTGGGAAAAAGCTTTTGGGCAAAACAAAAAGATCAGTCTTCACTCTGTAGATTATATCTCATTCTTACAAGTCGCTGAAGAAGAGAGAAAAACACCTGCAAATCCAACTGTTTGCATCCTTGATTAGCCATTTCATATTTTTTCAGAAACTACAGTATGAAATAAGGATATATGTGGCTGTATGCATAGTCACATATACTGTATAGAATAGTATAGAATACTATTATACTGTATAGAATCCCTCTTAAATAGAATGGTATATTATTGCTATAAATTGTTTATTTAGCAATGTATTAGTACTCTACTTGTCAGAGTCAGGAGATCACAACCTAGGTGAGGTTAATTTCCTGACCGCTTCTCAGGAAAAGAATAACAATATGTGATGCACTATGTTTAAGATGTTTGCAGAAAGTTCAGAGTAAGTCTTAGTACCATTGGAGTCTACTTCACAAGATGGGCCAAAAGAGCCTTCTTCACCTGCTTAGGTTAGCAAAAGGAAGAGGGATCCTACAGGTTAAAAAACAAACAAACAAACAACCCAAACCCAAACCCAAACCCAAAACCAAAAGCAACCAAACAAAAACAACCAAAAAAAAACTTGGGAGAAAAGAAGATAACTATTTTGCTAACTGCAAAGAAAAGAGGAAGTAAGGTTTGAAGTAGAACGTTATATAACAAAGTCAGTTTCACAACTTTTGTAATGAGTTTTATCAGCCATAAGAAAGGATTTCTGTTTTACTGTAATGTCAATAATGAATTGAACCTGAACTCAGTGGTCTTAGAAGTCCTTTCCAATTTTGCATTTCTTCTTTAAGGACTGACCATATTTACAGCAGAGATTTTGTCTCTGTGACCAGACTGAAGGCATCTGGCACGTTTCATTTTCCTTTTATCTTTGCTGCTGCTGCTCTCTCTGGCCTGCCAGGAATAAGTTGTCAATGTCAGTCAGATTGACCCTCCAAAATTCTACCAGACTCCAAAGTGTTCTGGTGTATTTCTTCTCCCTCCAGCCCAACTACATGTGTCAGCATTTTAACATGTATATTTGAACTTTCTAGTAATCCTGACTTAATCAGTTCAGCCTTTTATCCTCCACATCTCTTCCTAAATACCTTCCTGCCAAGGAACGGAGGGGGAAGGCAGAGCAGACAAAAGGTCTTAATGTGTTTCGGCTGAGGAGGATATAACAGCTGATCAGAAGAGCAGAGTGGATTTATGGTTATGGAAGAGTGACACATGAGGACCAGCCACAAAAATGTATGGAGAGGATATAGTCACTTTGGTAGGCATGACAGACGCTATCAAGAGATGTCACGAATGTGAAGGACTTTGGTTCAGCAGCCAAAGTCTGATAAGTGACTAGAATCACTTGGGTCCAAAGTCTTAGAGAACAAAAATGAGAGCTTGAATTGAGTTTAATGCTTGATTCGACTGCTGATTCAATGGTGAGATAGATGGGTCACTAACTGAATGCTACCTAAAAGACTTTAACGGGATCCTGTTATTGATTCTCCTCTACCAAGAGAGTAAACAGTGCTTCATACAATAGTCACATCTCATCATCCACCCTGGCCTTTCCAGTTTACATTTATTTCCTGCCAGTCTTCCACAGCCCCTAGAGGAGTATACGGGGAAAAACATAATGGCAGCTAAAAACAGTTCTTCACTGAAGAAGGAACAAACTTGTCATGAAAAGCAGGCAAGATTATAAAAGTTGTGTATAATAACAGGAAGAATCAGAGAGAGAGCAGGCAGAGATCTAAAGTCTTCTTCCTCTGAACTGGGCAGCACAGAACTGCTGGGCAATCATACAAAAGTATCACTACACAGAAACTTTTTATTCAAATGAACACCAAAATCAGCACAGAAATAAGTGGGGATTTCATGAACAATGAAGCAGATTTTTTGTGTGTGTGTGTGTCAAATAGAAATAATTTGAGTTATCCACATCATTAAGACTAAAAAAATTTTTTGATCCATGAAGGAAACATTGAAGCAAACACATGGGTAATCATTATATTCTCTATGTGGCTAAAGGCTTTTAGGAGCCAGGTTGTTTATTTGTTTCATGCATACTTGAGGGCAAAAAAAATTAAAATTAAAATATTTAAGGGAGATTCTTCCAGCAATGGTGCCTCATAAAATTCAGAGCTAACCATGAGCCAACTTCTTCATTTCTATGAATGCTTGGTCTAATTGAGCTTCCATTTGCAGAGGGATTGATGGGTGCCCTGAAGTGATGCACTCCCCTCAGTTTTGTCTACTAGAGCTCTGCTTGCTTGGCAGAGTAACTGGAAAATCTGAAAAACCCAGCCTGAGAAAGAGAGCCAGCACAGCTTTAAATTCAACAATATGCCTACCATCTAACTCAAACCGGGCAGGGTGGGAAAAGGAATTGCCTCGTAATGTCAGCACACACTCTGGGCTGGCAGCCAGGATAGCAGATTTGTGAGACAGAGATGAGAAAAAAATGTTTTAACATTTTGGTTGAAATGGTGATGAGCAAGGACTATGCTCAGAGGAGAATGTGAATGCCAAAATAAATGCCAGTGTCTGTCCATAAAATGCTCCATTTCTGAGGAAGAAGTACATAAGAACTAAAAATTTCACAGGTGATTTAATGACATTTCTTAGGTCCCATCTAGAAAGGGCAGAGAATTTACTGAATGTACACAGGGAAAATACATAGGAGAGGGAAAAAGAAAAGTTTGGGGACCTTGCATTAGCTTTTCTTTCCCATTTTTTAAAAGCATAGGCTTGATCCCTGCTTCTATGTGTTGAGTCGCACAATTCAACCCTGCTTAAATTAAGACACCTAGTGCTGCTAAGTCAGCCAGAAAGACAAAAAAGAAAAGAAAGAAAAAACAAATGAAACCAAAACTATATGAAACAAAGTGACTAAAATTATATGCTAAGGTACAGACCTCAAAAAAGCTGACTTTTTTTTAACAAAGCAGATTTTCATTTGAAATGAAATATAGTTCAATAAATGGAAAAATAAAGAAAAGCATGGGGCAAAAAGGATGTTTAGATACCTTAAATGAAGGAGATATGTTTCTCCAATGAACATAAAAATGCTGGCTAAAATACTAGGATGTTCTTCAATACTGGCTCCAGGAGTTTTTATCTGGAAGACACAGAGAAAAAGAAAACTCATCCCACAACAACAATCTACATGTAGCGCATACCCTATTTACACAGGAAATAGAGAAATGCTTGAATAACAAAGTTACGACAAGCTAGTAAAAATTTCAGTTAAAGAAGTTATGCCAATCAAATACTTAAATCAGGAGCAAAAGCTGCAGTTATTTTGACCTATAAAGTTGAATAATCCCTGTTAGCATTGATCTGTAAAAAAAAATTTTCACACACCTCTTATACCAATTTATTTAAACAAACAGCACAGGGAGAGGTTGCTGCCTGCAAAGTCATAGAAATGGCATCAAAACATCCTTACCTACATTTCATGACTTTATAATTGCCAGTCTTTATTTCTTTCACAGACATGTATCTGATTCTAGCCAGAAAAGTAGAACATTACTCAGAATGGGAGCCTTAAAGGAACTTGTGAAAAATCTCATGAAAAGCTAAAAGCAGCTGATTCAATTTTGTGCCACTCGGCAGAATTCATTTAATGGTTTATGCATGAAGGCCACTGGGAGGGGGAGAAACAGGCTTACAGTGTTTTGCTTCTGAATTTTCTGCTTTCTGAAGGACTTGCTCCTTTACCTAATATGAAGTGTTGATCAAGCAGATGGTTTCTTACTGATATTCTCAAAATCTAAAAGCTTCTCTGCACCAAACGTCTTAGGAATGAGAAAAGCACAACAGTTCAATTGAGCCAAGATGACCTTATAATGTAGACACAGCTATCTAATAAAAATGTACACCCAGCAACCCAACTGTGGCAGAAAACTACTCTTTCTAATGTATAATTAATGTGTCTTTGCTCTTGTAATACTTGCACAGAAGCTGAAAAATGTGTAATATTTAATGTGTAAATTGCACCATTTTAATGTCTAAGGTTTTTTAAAATAAGAACCCCAAGCTAAAATCAACAAGGTTACTCCAGATGCAAATAAGTGCCCAGGAAGCTATTGCTGAAGTCAGCAGGATTATGTATCTAAATACCCTGGAAAATCTCCGTAGGCCCTATCTGCATCTTCAAATGCTCCCATTACTATAAAACCTTTCTCTTATCTTCAAAACACACATGCTCACCTGATCCACTGAACCCTCTTAGTTTAGCTACATATGTTAAGTGAAATTTCATCCTTGTCTTTCAACAGAGATCAAATCTTTCAACTACCTACTCACTCACATGTTTCACATATTCTAAATTTCAGTGCTTATGCGTGGTTAGAGGCAAAGGTGACCAAGAGAAGCATTTCTGTCCCTTTTATTCTAGCCATGATTAGTAGCAGAAATGGGGAAAAAAAATCACAGAAGATATATGCTTTCATGCTGAGTACAGCTTAGTGTTATAAATCACAAGGATTGAGATGGCTCTGAAGTCAAAGTTCTGAAAAACCTGTCCAGCTGCTTTAGCAGTCCATCACGACACAGATGCAAGGAAGCTTCTAGGGCTGTGCAGCATGAATAAGGTGGAACCTCTGAAAAACAAATATGAAATATTCATCTTGATCATGATCTTCTAGATGTTGGCTGAAGAGGAAAGCTAGATCAATACTAGGCAGGTTAGTAAGGACCCAGCCAGCTCAGCCATGAACTTTCTATTTGGTCTTGGGCAGCCCACCAGTAAAATTGAGATAATGACATGTCATGTCTCACAGGTCCATTGAGAGACTGAGAGATGAAAAAGCATCTGATTCAATTCTCACGTATTATGGTACCGGCGACGGATAAAAAGAATTGTGCTGTTACCTAATGGTTCCTAACCCAATATCATACCCCTTCATTTAGACTTCTCAAGGGGATATATCTTTGTTGTTTAATCAGTCTAACTGATAATGAAAAATTCCTGTTAAAGTGAGTGAATCATGAGTTACCCATATAGTCCTGTTTGTTGTTAACAACAGCTATGCATGTTATCCGGCCAAGGTTGTTTGCTACTTGGTAGTTTTAATAATGACACATCTGAAAATACATAAATAAATAGTTCATGAGATCTTTGTACAGTGATCACTGTCCAGTGTTTATTACTGTACATGATAAAGCTCCTGAACAGCTATCTGGACAGCCACGGGAACAGTAGGTGCAGGGAAAGATACTAGTTTTAGAAATGTGTAATAAATTATATTTCATAAAATAGGTTATTGTAACATCCAAGTAATACTGCCATGAGGGCTTTTCATCATAGTGGTCAACAAACTCAGATATTAATAAAAAAAAAAAAAAAACCTCAACAAATGTAAGTTAGGTAAGGATATGTATCTTTGAATGGATCCGGCTCCAAGTTAACAGAATTACATTGTATTTGATTTTGCTTATTTTTTTTACTATTTTCAAAAGATCCTGTGCGATGTAACGCAAAACACCTGTACAACAGTGAATCCAAACAGTGTTTCCAGGGTTGTTCATGCTCAGTTTAATAGCAATGAGGAGAAACAAGACGCAGAAAAAAAGTGGTTATCTCTTCTACCATTATGTTACCATTAACCTGAGAAAAGCCCACAGTTCTGAATAAAGCCCATCTCAGGAATAAAATTTGTGATGAACTCTACCACTCGTTCTCAACTTTCCCCAAGCTCCCAGTTCAGTCAGTTTACTATCTAACTGAGATAAAGGCCTACAGCAACATCCCCAAAACTCAAACATCTGTATATTTGGATATTTTTCCGGCTGGATTTCTATAATAATAATAGTAATAACAACAACATTATTATTATTATCATTATTGCATTACTAAATAATATAAACAGAAAATACCTACTTTTCAAAAAGTGAAAGTAAAATGGAGTCTCCTGAGAACTGTACATGTAGCAAATGTTGAATAAAACATGACCAATAAGAACAGAACCATCCCGAAGTTTAGAATTTCAGAGGATACTGCTATTTGCAACAGGAACAACAACAGTACAGAGTTATAAAATTAATTTTAAACTCTTGTGTGAGAAAAAAACCCTCTTCTGCCCTTCACTCTGCTTGTGCTTCAGCAGTATATGTGCTTTGTGCAGTCCTCTGAAAAAGGGCTAGCTCTCTCATACAGTAGCCATTCTAAACAAGCACCATGTCTGGGCAATTGGGTCTATCAGAGTAAGAAGAGTAAGATCATAGAAAATTTTAACAAATACAAACAATTCTTAAAGGGTTCTAAACATACATTTATACTGCTGGAGCAAATCTCATAGCACACGTGAAAGAGCAAGATACATTTATGTAAAGTCTAGGGAATTTGTGTTCTGAAGTAGGAAACAGCACAAATCAAGTTACAATACTATGAAAACCAAAAGTGGTTCATTTAAATTAGAGTTATCCAACTCCTTAGAACGATTATGAGGTCTCTACCTCTTGCAGAAATAGAACAGTTTAATGAAAAATCTAGCAATCTGATATTTTTATTTGCGAGCACTATAATGTGACTTATGTTTGATGTTTTAAATATTCTTGGAAAATTTGCAAATTGTTAAAATTTACTAAATGTTTTCTCCAAGCTATTTTCCTTACCTTTTTTTTTTTTTTTGCCATTCAGTGCATTAAAATGTATTATTTCTTCAAATATTTTCCGCTATATTTCTGAATTTTGCTAGCCAGTTAATTTTCCAAAAGTGAAAAAATAATGTTAAAGAGTGTAGTAACACAAGGAAACTGTGAGAAAGACAGTGTAACCACTATCATTATTCAATCCCCTGTGATGTCAGGAATAACACAAAAAGAAGGAGAAAATGAAAAGAAAACAAAATTTCAAAATTTTCAGATTAAGCAGAAAAATTATTAAAAAAATAAAAAGAGGAAACCTTCTTGATAAAATTTTCAGGTTTTAAATGAGTTTATTTTCTTACTGGAAAATTTTTCCATTTAAATATCCAGCGAGGTTTGCTTATTGTCTAGAATAACATAACTATAGATGATGTGCTACCAGGACGTGCAAGATATCCTAAAGATCATTTCACTGGATAGGGCTGATTGTTGATGCCCTTCTGTGGGGAAAGCCCCATAAGAGTAGCTGCAGGTTTCTAACTACAAAGGAGTGTGCATAGAGAGTCTTATTATCTAGGATATACTCATAAGGACTACCTAGAGACAAAAAAAAATAACTCTGGATCCACAGTTATAATAAAAAGAATGACAGTAGATGTAGACTGAAATTTCAACGCTTGGAAAAACTGAGTTTTGCTTTGAAAAGTGTGGGCAAAAGCCCTGTAACTTGGGATGAATACCTGAAAGGAGGAGAATATTACATATCTATAGATACTGTAATTGGAGTATTTTCATCTGAGGGAGTCAATGCTGCTTGTGTTCACTTCTAACGCATGGAATTTAAGAATTTACAAACTTATGTTACTTGTACAGTATGAGGTAGGTCCATAGTCAGGATAACAACTGTCAAACAAGATGCTATAATTATTTCTTACAGCCACCATGTGCTGAAGTCCCAGATGGGCTCTCTGTGGGCTGAAGCACCTTCGCACTTCCTGTAAAAAGGCTGAGTGACTTCTTGATATTTTATGCTGTACAGGAGAGAAAGCAGCTTACGCTTGGGCAAGTAGCAACGTACAAATACTGTAAATAAAAACAACAAACAAAAAAATCAGGCAGAACCAAATCCAAAACACTGTGTTGGGATTGCTTTTCCAAAGTTTTAATCGTGGGATCGCCATGACCTTAGCTGGGATTTTATGATAAACTCTTCTCCAGGATTTGCTGATGTTTCTCCCACCTTTTCCAGCAGCGCTGTGCCCATTGCTAAAGGGCAGTGGCTGTCTAAAGAATACGGCGAGGATAGACAGGCCCTGTAAAAAAAGTAAGGACTTCAGCTGAGTCTCAGCCTTTTCACTGATATTGTGCTCCTCCCCCTGTGAGTGCCCAGGTGTTGCCATTCTAGCTGTATATCTGCATCTTTTCAGTACTCTCCCCGCTCTATTCAAGTGATACAATTTCTTTCCCTGACAGCTTGATTTTTAACATGCTGGGGAGCGCAGTCTGCAAATGTAAAGCCACTTAAACAGATTCAGGACGTTTTCAGTGCAGCTTTATCACCCAGAGAAAGAGAAGAAGCACGGAGAGAATCTTGCCCTAGAAAAGAAAAAAGAAGACAGATTTTGCTTGCAGATTCCTTATATCACAATGTAAAATATTCATGAATTCTGCAGCTAGCATACACTACATGAGATACAATCAAAAACTTTAACATGTACTGGAAACCATTGAAGTGCTTTGTTGCTGTACAGTGACCCTCAGCAAGTCCATATAATCTAAATTGCAATGCACTGTTTCATGCTGCAATACCTTGCCTGCATGGACTGGAGGGATCAGGTCCCTGTTCCTAACAATATGTCCAAAAGAGTCTATGTCTGTCTCAGCACACCCCATGTATCAATAACATAAATTTCCAAAATTTCCAGTCATATTTAAGTCATACTTTATGGCCTGTTCTACAGCAAGCACATTTTATATTTAATATAACAGTTCAAACACCCCCCCTAAGAAAAACCCTGGGAGAAATTAGTGTACACAACTCATTTCCTAGCAGACTGGGGTTTGCAGGATCAAGATCACAAAGTAGTTTTTCCTTCAGTACCCTCCTGCAAATTCCCATCCTGCAGTTTGTTTGAACTGGCCAGAATTAAAATTCACAGGGAAGGATGTCCCCAAACAGGTCACCAAGCAGGGGAGTTCCCAGAGGAAAGCTTAATGAAAAATGTGCCATATGTTCACCAGAAGATGCAATAAGCAGTGGTTGCCAATAGGAGAGAGCAGTAAGAAGGAAAAAGGAAAAGGAGGCTACCTAATTTTGTCTTAACCTCAGAAAACAAGTAAATTTATCAACTGGCTCCTTCCTTTTAGCAGGCAAAACACTGCTTTCTATGAGATTTTAAAACTGCATAAAAGCACTTGAGCTGGAGTGTAAATGGAATGAGTAAAACAAGCACAAATGGCACACTGATTCTTCATCTGAGTTTACAAGATACACTACTTTGCAGGAAATACTATTGAAACAAGCTATTGGCATCAAGTTTGCTTTTGCAATTTTTGGTCTGGGTTGTATTGCCTTTTTGTTACTATATAGCTGCACTTGGTTAAAATTAGTAACTGAAGAACAATTTTGTCCATTTCTCACAGAAAGTAAAATTTGTCTCCATGGATGAAGGCAGCAGGAGGTTTCTGAACCTTTTGATCTCTTCAAATTCTTAAACCAATGAGTTAAGTGAGACTTAAGCAGAGCTCTGTGCTCATGCCACTCCTTTGGCCAAGCGTTAACTTCACCAGCTTGTGGTGGTCTGGATTACTAACTATGCCCACCAACCCTGCTAAGTAAGCAGGCTAAAACAACAGTTACTCCAGAAATTCTTTTGTTCAGCCCTGGTTTATAATGATCTGTGTCTACCTTATTTGCAATAGAAAGCTAAAGATATTTTGTGATAAGGTTAAAACTATACATTCACATCAGCTTTGAAATCCTAGAGCATCACATGCATAGTCTACATCGTCTTTTGGCATTGTTCCACTGGCAGAAGATATTTCTTTCAACACAGAGATTTATTTGGCTACTCACATAATTTAAATGGATTTATTTTGCACTTCCATAAATCACGTGGTAACCAATCTTCAATCACTAGTAATGTTGGGTCCACAAGAAAATGATTTGTAAGTCTCTCAAACATCCATATAGCCTCTGAATTAATTTATATGGACCTTCCAATTCTTACGTAGTATATGCACTCTCCTAACAAATACTTCTTGCCTGTGATCCATGAATCTTAAGAATTAATTGCACTGTAACTGAATGAGTTTGAGTACTATTACTACCACGACTCAGACAGCAGAAACTGCAGTGTGATGGGGGAAATCCATGACTTGGCATTGCTTCCTATTTGAAGCAAATCAGTGCAATGTACTTTGCCACTAGACCCTTCTGTAGTTAACACAAGTTGCTGCTGGTCTTGAAGGAAAATTCCAAAAAACATGAAATGCAGCTTTTTCTTCTCAGAAACACAATCGACTGTAAGCATAGTTATTGTGCCCTTTGCCCTCTTGCAGGGTTTTTCATAGGAAATAAAATAAATTACTCAGTTTATGATCTCATGTCTGAAGAGATCAATGACCTATGAAGTCTGGAAAAAAGCCACAATGAAAGTACAAGCTGACACTTCAGTTTGCATGTACCCAACTGGATGATAACTGATCTACATAGAAGGCAAAGCTTGCATCTCGAAATTTAACTAGAGCCCTCTACAGCAAGCATGGCTCGATCATGTCCTTTTCCACAGAAACAATGTGCATTTTATAAAGTTGATTAAAATAAGATTTTTTTGTCTTTATTTGAGACATTTAAAAGGACACATTCTCCACTGTTTAGCATGTCTTGGGTTTGCACTGCAGCTCTTCCCTGAGCTGGAGCACTTGCTGAGATCACTTATATGGCTTTTCAGCTCTTTCTGAATACCTGTTTTCACAAAATGCTTAAGAACTCCATTATTCTGGAGACATCTACCACCCTAAAATCTGATGTTGATCCATGTGTTCAGATGCTATATGGATGAAGGAAGGAAATAAAAATTAGGAGAAAACTGTACTCAGTGTAACTCCTTACAGAAATCAAGAAATGAGGCCAAACCCCAAACTTCACCAAAATAAGCTGCTACTCCATGCAGATGTAAAAGAAAAAAAGGATAAAAATCCAACTTCTCATTGCAGAAATTCTTGTAAGAGTATGTTCAGACATCCAAGGATGTGATTTAAGTAGAGAGCAGAGAAGAACTGTACTGAAGAAATGAACAGACATGAAATGAATTTGTAATAGGCCATTAGGAAACATAAAGAATTATTGAATAAACTGATTTAAATTAAACAGAGGCATATAATTAATCCTCACAGCAGATGTGTGTATGCATCTGAATACATCCTATGTACTTCAAAGTGTTATTCAACAAACTGTTTGTTTATACAAAATAAAAGTATAATGAAAGTGCTTAACAGGTTTTCATTCTTGTGCTGTAAATGCAGCACTAACTGCAGGAATAGAGAACCCTCCTAGAGTTTGCCTGCAGCTGTAGCTGTTGAAGACAGAATACTAGTGCAGCAAACTAGGGCACAGTGATAGAGCTAATAAGTAATGTGCACTCCCTCTGGAACAGCTATTAAGCTACAGACCTAAGAAGTGCACAAAAAAGCAATAACAAAAGAAGCAGCTTGAAAGTGCTACATCTACCTTGCAGAGCAGATACAGTGTGGAGATTGTATGATTTTGCTGCACTTTGAATAAGACCAGGAACACATTTAGGATAACCCCTTTAAGTACAGAATAAAGCTTCCTGCAATCACAGCAATGAACAGTGGCCTTATTGGCAGCTGACCTGTAAGAAGAGGTTGTGAAACAAACTGGTTTTACAGAGCAAATTCAGTCAGTCATAACCTGAAGAAAACTTGCAACCTTACCTGCGTGATTTGATATCTCAGATGAATGAGCTGACATGATTTATAATGAAAGTGGGAAGTTTTAGATTAGACATTAGGAAAAAATTCTTTACTATGAGGATGGTGAGACACTGGAAGAGGTTGCCCAGAGAAGCTGTGGCAGCGCCATGCCTAGTAGTGCTCAAGGCCAGGTTAGATGGGGTTTTGAGCAACCTAGTCAAGTGGAACTTCTCCCTGTCCATGGTAGCAGGGTTGAAAATTGAATTTTAAGGTTCCTTCCAATTCAGACTGTTCTGTGATTCTATAATTCTATGGCTCAATGATTCTATGATTCTATGACTCTATGATTATCTTAAATTAATGTGTGCATAATATAATCATCTATATTATTAGACACTTGAAAAGTTCTGCTCTCAGTAGGATTTCAGAAAGATGTCATCATCCAGTGATTATTCTAAAACAGAGCTATAAGCAAGACTCTTCAACACTGTCAAAATTAATGCAGATTGACAAGATGCTGTACATTATTCCCATATGCATTCCTCTAGTGCTGAAAATATACCATGTTTCCTACACATGAATGTGTCTATAGTCTGCTGCCACACATAGGAAGAAATATATCCTCTTTTAAAGTCTTCAGTAATACTACCGTTGAAAAATATCTTGAGGAACCTCTTCTTTTAATAATTTTAATGTTTAATTAGTTGCCAAAGGGAACTAAAAGAATTCTCTTTAATAAGAGTTTTACTACTCTTATTTCATTCCTTCAACTCCTCCTTCTCTCTCATAGGCATAAAAGCACACATATATAACACTTGGAATACAATATCACTATTAAGATGTCTTACTACTAACATGGAGGAGCAACAATGTCATTTCAGTAGGATCAGACTAATTTAAATCATAATTTGAGGGATATTACAGCTCTGCAGTAATGTGTCTGCAGCAGAAGAAAAAGAAAGCAGTTTGGTTTTGTCACTGTGACAAAACATTATTATAACTTCATCATAAGCTTCCTGTATGAAAGAGCTAGTACCCCAAGATACCAGATGACAGTTTAATTGATGTTAAATATGCGCAAAGTAATTTAAAAAATGTTAGGAATTTTCAGCCAATAAAATCTCCCAGTTAAACTCAGTTTAAACTGAAATAAACACTAGTACTTATCCTTATACTTAGGGAATTTATTGTCTGAAACATCCTAAAATTTGTTTTGAATTATCCTACATGCATTATACACACTGAAATTAACCTCTGAAGATTATTGTGTATTGATGGCAGACCATCACTTAACTCTTCTGGATACAAAAGATTCCTCTATGGGGCCTTTTTCTGTACAAATAGCAAAATACTTTCTTTTAACCACAGGTGAAAATTCTTGAGCAGCATATTGAGGCATGAGGGTAGCAATAAAACCTCCCATTATGTGATATTTGTGAAAATAACAAATTGATAATTTGTTTAATTACTAAAAATGACAAGTTGCGAAAACATTATCTTGAGGCACATTAAGACAGTTAAAAAAGCAGCTGGGTTTGTGCACCTCATTCACTTTCACCTTTGAAAACACTGATTTGCTCTCTTCACCTTTCTTTAGCAGTACAGTGAGGTCAGAGGAAAATCTTCTCAGAGCTCAACTCTGATGAATTAGCATTTACTTCTAGCATTGGTTGGTCTAGCTGAATAAACACACCTTGTTTGTAAACCACCTCAATGTAAAACAATGTGTCCAAGTGTTCTACTTGCTTTGATCAGAGGTGCATATTCACTCATAGACCTTGGAAGTCTCTAACTTTGTACAACTTACAAAAAATGACAAGGCATTTGTAGTATAAGACTGCAGCCTCCTCGCTGTCAGGGCAATTGAATCTTCATTCTTCTGGTGCCTCAGGCTCACATCCCTGCATGTCATGAGGAACACTCGTTATGAATGAAAAACAATCTTATTACAAATGACAACAGAAAACAGACAGAAAAGCTGTATGTATGGATAAGCCAATTCCTGCATGCATAATTACAGAGCTCAGGATTATCCAGGTTTTGAATTTCAGAATTTAGTCCTTAAAAATTAAATAAATAGAAGATACAGTTGGAGATTTAAGCATTAATTGGGACAAAATGGCAGGAATCCAATGTGATCACGTACAAGAAAAACCCTGGCAAATGGATACATAGTCATGACTCCTGAGGCTCAGGCACATTGACACACTCAGCAAAATGAATTATTAATGAAACTCATCATCATCAGTGGTCTTTTATCAGGGATGTATTAACCCCCAAGCATAGACTGAAATTTCTTATTTCTCTCAATTTTGGAGACAATATAGCAAACATAGATAAATATTATGTTAAAATCAAGAAAATCTTCCTTGCCTAGAGAAAAAAAGATTCTTATGACAAGCATCTGTTCTACTTGTGCGTATATGTATTTTTCTAACTCTGCAGTCTTTCTTCTTCAGCCCATCTGAGTTAAAACTTCAGACTGTAAGGGAACAGTCAGCCTTCATATAGAGATATTTCACTGTGAATGGCACAGCAATATATAAATGTCATTTTTTTCCTGGTGGGCCAGTACTGCTCAGCCTTTATAGAGACATTTTTTTAATTTGGGACATAAATTAAATTAAATATTTATGCCAGAGCCGCCAAAAGAAAGACAAATAGAACTGGCAAACAATTCTGTTAATAAAGTTCAATCACTGTAATGCACACTGTTGTCAAAGGGTAAGTGCAAGTTAAGTTTTTCTTTAAAAGTTTTGTTTTATTTTCCTGACAGTCATGTCAGAAAGAACTGATAGTTTGAAGGGAGATTTATTTAGGGAGTAATCCTGTGCTCAGCTGAAGTGAATACAGCTCTTTTTCCCTTTGGCAACATCAGCAGCTGGTGAGGTCCAGTAGCTATTTATTTTTACTATTTGTTTCAGGGGAAGGTTGTTTCATTAACATATATTTTAACATGAAAACAGACTCACACACACAAATTAAAACAGAGAAAGATTCCTACTTCAGTATCTTTTTCTTTATTTTAAGAAAAACCAAACAACTTTTCAAGGGAGATGACAAAGACTGCGCAGAAGTCCAAAGGCAATAGGCAATAATCTAAGCATGGCTAGTCATGATACTATGATATCCTGCTGATCCTACTCAGGTACAAAGCTCAGCTGGATCATCAGCAGGCAGAACAAAAAAAGATGCCACATGCCTCCAAAAGACAGGTTTTCAAATATATAGAAATATGCTAAGAATTTTCAAAACTTTTTTTGGCACAGCTGATGAGTAATTTCTTTTTGTTGTGTAAGCAAGAACAGCTTGCACGGTTAAGAGTGGAGGACTGGACTAGTCTGAACTAAAAAATGGATAATCTAACTAACTCTACATCTCTCTGTAACTTGTTTCCTGGATGACCCTGAGTTATCCTTATGCCTTGCTTGTGCCTCAATTTCCCCACTTTTAAGTGACAGCAGCAATGCCTTGTTTGATAAACTTCATTCAATAATATTATTTGACTTCTGGAGCCCACATTCACTTCTGGAGTTCTTCAGACTCCAACAACAATATCGAAAAAGATGTCATAAGATCTGAATTGCATTCCTGCAAATCCCCCAGTACCTTTTAGTCCACTCTCTGCCTTATCTATATTGCAAAATCTCTCTTAGTATGTGCCTGCAGTTTGATTTGAGCTGGCATTTAGTACAACAAGCCCTAACCTGAGAACATTGGAAATAAAAATTGATACATTAAACTTATGAAGCCAGTCCCCAACAGGTCTGAATTATCATCACTGAATTTCTTCTGCTGGTAGCCACTAAAGCCCACTTTTGCAACTTGCTGTATTGTTTGATTCAACATAATACAATGGCAAGTCAGTTATATTTTACACTAAACAGCATTTCTACTGCTGGAATTCTTGAATCCTAGCCCTTAAATATTAGCTGGGATCTCTAAAACAGTCCAGTTTTCTTTAATAACCACGCATGTACATAGAAATATGAATCGTTGTCTATAGGTTTTGATAGAATATAAAAAAATACTGTTTTCCAAGGTCAGCTTAAAGTTTGCAGAATATGATATATTTGCCTTCCCAAAAAGAAAGAGTCATTTTCCAGTGGGCTACATTCCACCTGTAACCTTTTTCCTCAAGAAGGCAAAACACCAGAAACCTCTGAAATCTTCTGCAGAACAATGAAGAAAGCTCAAGGAGCAGATGTCTTGGTCCAGAAATTAGGAAAAACATGCATGTGAGTAGAATGACAACATTCATACTATGCTTGTTATAGGGTATCTAAATTAATTCACACAGATATTACACAGAAAAAAAAAAGTATTTGCTAAGGCATTATCCACCGTATTTGAGAAGTCATGGCACCTAGTGAAGTTCCTGCTGACTGGAAAAGAAGAAAAAGAACCCCTATTTTTACAAAGGGAAAAAAGGAAGAAGCAGGAAACTACAGACTCTCAGTCTTACTTCAGTGCCTGGCAAGATCATCAACACCATCTGAATACTACTCGCTGCCTGTCTTAATTTCACTTTTGGGTGGGTATCATGCAATATGCTATTCATGAACACCTGCTATATTTTAAAGTAAATTAAAACCCTTTGATGAATATTTGAGGCTCTGTACTACATTGGTGGTAGCATATTCACTTGCTAAGCCTGCCAAAAGGATGCTAGGTTTTGGGTGAATTACCTCCTACTGGCCACTTACATCTCACCTAGAAATTAAACCCCTATATTTTTCACTGCTGTCATGAAAACCCAAGATGTCATATACTCCCTAATAAGTTATTTTTTCTGTATATTTATAAATTCCTGTAGTATGTGCACTTTGCTTTCCATGCTCAGCAGCACCTAACTAAGGAAGGCCTCAGTGAAGTCGGTGCATTGTTAAAACAGGATGGGTATCTGAACGGAAAATTGTAAGCATTTATCTATACATATAAAAATATATCACACTGCCTGATAATACATCTAATCATTCAGTAAACTTTAATGCTCACCGCATTTAATATCACAGGTCAATAAATGAAGATATTACTCATGTGGTGGTGCGTTTACCACCACACCTCCTCTGGTCTGATCTAGGATCTCAGGAATTCCTATCAGGCCTTGCCTTTGTGTTGTGAGTTGGGCAGTGAAGCATCTTAAGTCTTCCAAGGTCCCTCTGGATGGCATCCCTCCAGTGTGTCAGCTGCATCACACAGCTTGGTGCCATCAGCAAACTTGAGGAGTGTGCAGTCTATCCCTCTGTCTTTGCAACTGACAAAGACATTGAATAGCACTGGTCCCCATTCCAGACCCTGATGAATACCACTCTTTACTGATCTCCACTTGGACGTTAAGTCCTTAACCACAACTCTTTTAGTGCAACCATCAATCCAATTCATTTTCCACTGAGTGACCCACACATCAAATCCATGCCTCTCCAAATTACAGAAAAGGATGTCATGCGGGACAGTGTCAAAAGCCCTGCACAATTCCAGGTAGATGACATCAAGGAAGGTCACCAAATTTGTCAGGTACAATTCACTCTTAGTGAACACATGCTGGCTGTCACCAGTTACCCCCTTATTGTCCATGTGCCTTAGCACAGTTTCCAGGATGTTCCATGATCTTGCTGGGCACTGAGGTGAGACTGACAGTCTGTAGTTCCTGCTTCTTCCTTTTTTCCCTTTACAAAAATAGGGGGTTTTTTTCCTCTTTTCCAGTCAGCAGGATCTTCACTCGATGCCATGACTTCTCAAATATGGTGGATAATGGCTTCACAAATACATTTTTTTGTCTGTGAAATGTTTGTGTGAATTGATTTAGATACCCTATAGCAAGCATAGTATGAATGCTGTCATGCTGGATATGTAATTAAGTCACTGTTGTAACTGCAGTATATCCTATTGTCCCATTTTGCAAATATTCAATTCCTCAGTGATAGACTACTGCTAGATCTTGTGATCCACCTTAAAACTGCAGAGGTCTACTCAATCAAAAGTCATGTAAAATTCCCGTCTGTGAATTGATACTTTTACAATATCATGTTAAGATCATCTTTTGCTGATATCTTGCACGGTGATCCTTTAGGCAAACCTAATTGATTACACACTTAACCCTTAAGGTAGATCCATTGACTGAGTGTGGGACTAAGACTGGACCTAGCTGCACGTAGCTCCAGGAGCAGTTTAGAAAGCAGTGGGACTTAACTCTGAATCTCATGACTCAACAGAAGGATTTCCTTACTCTTTGCATTTCCTCCATTAGATTAAAAACCATTATCCATGTCTGGGACTGAAATTGGACCTAGCCACACTTTAACTCCATCAGAAGTTTAGAGATCAAGGAGGTCTACTCTGAACTTTGTGATTCAGTGGAAGGTTCTCCCTTACATTTTGTGCCTTTGGTCTCCTTATAAATAATTTTAGCTGGGTTCCACCTCAATATTCTTTTTGTATGTTTTATGCATGTGGTAACTAATAGGATGAACCCTGCCATCCAACTTTGTTAGTCACACTTCTATAAATTCATATTATGACTACTTTTGCTAATACCTTTTATGGTGATTCTTTGAGTGGCCCTAAACTACTCGCTTATTACAACTCATTTTTGATGTTAAATACCTTCCCTAGCAGCCCTCAAAAAGCTTAAGATATAGGAAATATTATCTGGAAATTTGGTATAAATTGAAGTAGTGCTGTTTTGGGTTTTTTTTTCTACCTCAGGACTTACACAGAGTCTTAAAATGAGTCCAGGAAAATCACATACCACTACCCCAAAAGCATGAAAATTCTCCAGTCAGGATAAGAGAGATCAAGCAGAGGATAAAAGTGCAGCTTGTCCTGAACTTGAGAGGGATGCTTTGGATTTGCAGTGACGGCAGAATTTGGTCCAAAACAGCTTCAATACCAGCTGTACAGAAACATCAATATAAGAAACATCTTTTTTTTGTATATATATTAACACTTGATTTAATGAGCAATGCTTGAAAAAATATTCAAGCCTGTCAGCAGATTGAGTGTCAGGAAACTAAAGGTGTATAAATGGCTTACCAAGAATTTTTCATATTGCTATACATTAGACTAAAGGTAACAAGACAGCTTAGAAGGATATGTAAAAAATTACTTTTGGTGCACTCCATAGAATGGAGAAAAGTGCTGACAGAATGAAAATGAAGAGAGAAAAGAGATGATATATCAGTAGCACAGTTTATTTGTTTGAGTCGTTTGGTAGGTCTCCTTTTTTCTTCAAAAAACACATTTTTTTTACTATTAAACTAATAATCCAGTTTAAATGCAAATGTCTGAATACATATCCAGTCTTGGAAAATGTAATCACTGTAATTACAACACCAATCATACATTAAGGGAAACATAAGCCCTTAAATCAGTAAATGAGTTTTTAATAAATCTTTGCATTGTACAGAGTAGAAGGGAAGTGATTTTTTTAATGTCCAAGATCCAAACACTCTATTATCTGATCAGTATTTGATGACTATCAGAAAATGCAAGTGATTTCAGAGTTACGTTTCAATAGTTGTGGTATGCACTCAAACTGGAAAAGTGTCTGTCCTCCATATTAACATTATTAAAAAACAATACAAATGCATTTAAGTACCACTAGAGAAATCCATGGTTACCTCATGAAGTTAATCTATCATTTTTTTGAATATTTTTCCCCATTCTTTTCTTTCCCAGTGTAAGACACGTTACTTGGGCTTGTTGATCTTTGTGTGAATTCTCAATAATTTAATATACAAATCAAAATAAAATTTCTGTTTGTTATTACATACCTCAATAATTTACTCATAAAATTGCATATCTTCTTTGATACTCTATGAATTAGATTTGTGTCTCTCTTCTCCAAAACGCTGCAACACTGATATTATCATTACAATGACAATGACAATGACAATGATATGTATCAGTATCTAAACCACATTATGCTAACCACTAAAAAGAAAAAAAAAAAAAAAAAAAAAAAAGGAACAGCAATTTATCAAATATTTTGGTAAAGCAAAAATAAAATGCTAACTGGCATCTTGTTCTTGGAATGTTGTCTGGAAGTCAGTGCTGGAAGTTACTGGTCCTGAGCTCAAAACAATCTTGGAATTTACAGTTTTTGCCTTATAAGTATTTCAGTTCTGAGCTCCAATACATGTTGTTTCGCAAACTCCCATCTTCAGTGGGAATTTAGACATTTGATTGCTGACATCCTTTGATTCTGCCCCTCTATTCTGCTCTCATGAGACCTTGCCTGGAGTATTGTGTACAGTTCTGGTGTCCCTAGCATAAGAAGGACATGGAACAAGTTCAGAGGACAGCCACGAGAATGATCAGGGGGCTGGAGCACCTCCCATATGAAGACAGGATAAGAAAGTTGGGGCTGCTCAGCCTGGAGAAGAGAAGGCTGTGTGGAGACCTCATAGCAGCCTTCCAGTATCTGAAAGGGGCCTACAAGGATGTTGGAAAGGGACTCTTCATTAGGGACTGTAGTGACAGGACAAGGGATAATGGGCTAAAATTTGAACAGGGGAAGTTCAGGTTAGATATAAGCAAGAACTTCTTTATTGTAAGGGTGGCGAGGCACTGGAACAGGTTGCCTAAAGAAGTAAATGCTCCATTCATGGCAGTATTTAAGGCCAGGTTAGACGGGGCATTCAGGAACCTGGTCTAGTGTGAGGCATCTGTGCCAATGGCAGGGGGGTTGGAACTGGATGATTTTAAGGTCCCTTTCAACCCAAGCCACTCTATGATTCTATCCTGAGACTTCTGTGAACAGCTGACCTTCAACCTCAGCATTCGTGAAATGATAAGGTGAGACTGGCACCAGAGCCATGACACAGTGGGCAAGGCAGAAGAGAAGCTACTTCGTTTGGCTGGAGTATATGTCTTGTCATTAGATATAATCTCACTAGGCATAACGAAGAGCCAGAACATAAACCAGCAGTTTATATAACGTTACATTTAATTTTGATTATTTCCTAACAGTTAATAAAGAAATTAGTGTGGCTGGTATTGAAAGACATTAACTCAAAAGCTACTTCAAAGAGACAAGTTTAATGTTAAATCTGTGTACAAATTACCAGATCAGTCATACCCAAAAAAAGAGCAACCTTTTGTTTGTCCTTTTTAGGAATGATATGAGTTTTAATGCATTGCAACCTTTAGTTCATTGACACAAACATATTCATACAAAAACCCCCAAATAAACAGTTAAGTGTATAAAGCTCTTTCTGGTGAAGACTATAGACATTTAGTGAAGTTAGGATTTTACTCTGAAACTTAGTTTTATTTTACATGGATGCTAAATGGATGCTAAGATGCATCTTTCTCATTTGCTTAAATACCCAAAGGTCCAACCAATATTTCATATGACTGAAAAGCCCACTTACAGTCCAAATATACAGCATAGAAAGCTGCAAAATCAGCCTAGAAATTTGGTGTTTGGCTCATTTTGATGTCATTCAGATGTTCTCATCTCCGAAACTGGAACTTAGTTCTAATAAACACAATTGTCATCATGCAAGACACTGAAGTTTAATTCCTTTGTCAGGCAGCAGTTTACTGAAGTTCATAAAGGAGCTATTTGTTTAGGAGTTCATAATCAGACTCTCTAAGCCACTGCTACTGTAGAGCTGTTAAGTTTGCAGTTCATAGTGGACATGCATTGGTAACACAAAAAGCACTACTAGAACTGACACTATCACGCTTTCTGGTATTGTGGTACCTGAGAAGCCCATGATCCTACTAAAGGATAGCTATTTTGGAAATGTCCCATCTGTAACAATGCAGTACATGCTGAATAAATCATGACTCTGTAAATCCACAGCTTTCCTATTTTTAAGCTAAAGAGCACTAGGAAAGAAGAAAATCTTTTGCAGAACTCAAAAGAAGAATACAGCTGCCTTGACAACTGTGGGCTGAAGTTTGTATTCATCAGGTTTGTGTCAAAAACCAAACTCTAAATTTTAAAAATTGTATGGCTGCTTTGTTTTCTATTTCACAGCTAAAAATATGTGCTTTTCCTGGAATTCAATAAACAGAGCATTTTTAATCTGCATATACAGACTGCAACAGTGCAACAGAGATTAAAACTGATGAATATGAAGTAAACAAAAGAGGCTGGTTAGGAGGTATGCACGAACCAGATAAGGAATTAATGATCTCAGAAAATATTGTATTGTTCCCATTAAGGTTATGAAACATGTTGTTTATGACTTTCCACTCTGCAGACATCTCAATGTAATCCCCTTGCAGACACTTAAATGTAATATTCTTGCTTTTGCTTTGACGTGTAATTTAAATTTTGCTAATGAAGTAGCATACTGCACTGTGCCTAGCTGTCCAGAACAGTACCAAGACAGGCAACGCAGGCTCAGTAGTCCAGTACCCAAACTTACTAACCTTCCTTGCAGAAGATCAGTCTGCAAACTCTTTCGTGGTCATTTTCATCTCCAACCAAACCAGTGTCTCCTGAGACTATGGAGGCTAATCAAATACCTCATGTTGAGAATTAGTTAGGTGTCATTTAATGCTAAACTTTCTTTTTTACTAGGATGGAAAGTTACCAGGGTTACACTGTGAAAATAGATGGTAAATGTGGCTTCTTTTCCAAATTTAAGAGACGACTTTAGAACATTCATTAGGAAGTAGTGTAATGTGCTATAACTAATATTAATCTCATTGCTGCATACTTACTGATCGTCTATCAGGATAAAGTGAGATTTAATCATGTGAGACAATCAAATGGGACATTTTACTACTAAAACTATGATTTCAAATATTTACTATAATGGCACAACAATGGCTTAGCTGACTGCTTGCTAAGAAGCTGTGCTGGTAATCTGTAATTCAGTATTACAAGACGACTTTTAAACTTTGAGATTATGGATAGTAAAGACAGTCATGCAAGTGGGTCATAAAAGGTATCATAGTCCCAACTGCTTTTCACAGCTGTGTTCTGGCTCTTTCTAAGCTGAATCACCTTTAAAATCAGATATTATTGTCACTGATTCACTTCATTTCCCAGCATCCCAGATTTCAGTACTTGGTGCTATGGCGCATTAGTATCTGTTCCACCAGGAAGTTATGTTTAGAGACTGTTTAATTCCCAAAGTCCACACCAAAAGCTACTGAACCTAGTCCTAATTTTTTGCAGCTGGAGTGAATGAGATGCCTGGATTGTTACAAAGCAGGGCAGTGACAGAATTTACTGCACAACTTGAATGCCCATTTGTATTAATACACCTAGAATAAGCATTTACAGAGCTACATAAGCAGCACAGCACTTACATATATTACAGCAAAATAATGGCTCAGACATTAGAAGAATTGAATTTGTCCCCAACTCCATGCAATATGTCTTTAGATAATTACCAGAAGGAAGAAGAAAATAACCCAAAAAACAGTGTCATGAAGATAGGGAAATACAGAAGAAAATATTAACAGCACCAAAAATATTCACAGCCAAATATTATCAGGCAAGAGCAGAAAAAGTCAAAGAAAGCTATAAGAAAGTTTTAAAACTATCTCAACCAGTCTCTCTCCCCTAACAACAACAAAAGCACCAAAAAATGGAAAAAAAGAGAGTGAAAACATAATTAGAAAGAAAAAGAGAATATAATGTAAGAGTTGGGGAAGGAAAACAGTCAAGGGAAAAAATAATTTTCATAGGATATAAGGACTAAAGAAAAAGAAGAGAAAAAAATGTTAAATGGTAGGGATCGAAACATTTTCAAAGCTCTTTAAATCCCTCAGAACATAGAGGTCACAGGACTGAAGGCTTGATCTATGATTAAGTAGGTATACTGATTAAAGGTACAGTTAATTACATACCAAAGAATAACTACTCTGGTACAGAGTATTGCTAAACCCAGACTGACATCAACTGTAGATACTGTGTAGGAGGAACGGTTGGAAAGATAAAATAAGGTTAACTTCTCAAACATTCTTGAGTGTGGTGGATCTTTTGGTTTGCAGACTTTTTCTCTTGCTTATTATTATATTATTGCTTATAAGTAGAGCCCTTACTTTTACACTCCCACTGGCATGAAGGTCATGGTTTCATGTAATTATCAAAAGCCAAGAACACCACCACTGTTCAAATCCCCCTGTTCTCCTTCTGTGGGGGTGCCAGAGGCATCCCTTCCAAACCAGCAATAAATACAACAATAATCTGGCTACACTAAATAGCCCAGAAATGTCAGCTAATTGTGCTTCAAATATGTCCGTGACCTAGGAATTAACCAGTCAGATTCCTTACTTTAGGGGCCATTCAAATGAAGAGTTCAAAAGACACATCCAGAGACTAATAAAACTGCCTTCTACATTGAATCTCTCCCTCTGCTTTTCCAAATAACCAAAACAACCCTGTATTCATCTGAAACACAAGAAACCCTAGATCACTTGACATCCTGTTCTATTTTCCTCTAGATGTCTCACAGGAAGTCACATAAAGCTGTCTGAACACCACAACGGTGGGAAAAAAAATAGGAAAAATGTATCATTTTATTTTGTGTGAACTTATTGAAGAATGACAAACCAGATCATTTCCTTTTAAATTAAACTAATGCATGAGTAGTGTTTAATTGCTTCACCCTGTTGTTTCTGAGAGCATGTATATAGTGTTGCAGCTTGAAATCTATTCAGGTATTGCAGTGTAGCTCTTGAGAGTCAGAGTCTTGCCAAAGAAGCTTGCAAACTGCATTTCTTTGAATAGGGAGACCTTAACTGGCAGTTAACAGAGTCTTTCACAGGGTGTCCTGCATCACCCAGAAAATACATATTTTTTCATGTGGGTTTTTTTTTTTCTGGGGACTCTTTACAAAATTCAAGTATTAAACCCTTTTTACTTACCCCTGCTAAAGATTTTATGCTGTGACTCAACAAATTCTTCCCCTAAGAATTCAAAGGCTTTACATGAGGTAAGTGATAAATTCTCTAGAATGGAAAAAGAATTAGGAGCTTAATTAGGTGTGCCTTTATCTTTTCAACATTTTATACCATTCCACAACATCTGATTTTCCATTAGGATTCAAATACAGGATATACAAGGCAATGTCTCACACATGAAGAAAATGTTTCAGCTGTCTGACTAGAAAAGAACTTCAGGCATTCAGAGGTGGCATTCTAAATGCAATTGTGTAGCTCTCAAACACCATGAATCAAAAAAGAGAAATTTAGAGATGAGAAAATAAATTATGCTGCAGACTCGGGAAGCTGTTTTTAATCGCTGCGTTATGAAAACAAACTATTGTCACTAAAGAGCTAGCAGAAAGCAATAGTCAGGAGGTGAAATCAAACACTAGAGAAAAGAGGAGTGCTGAGAGGATTTTGCACAGAAACCTGTGACAACAGGGGAGGTTCAGTAATACTTAAAAGGACGGGACAGGTAAATTTAAAGGGAAACTCTGGGGGAAAAGGAGTACTTCTTGTTCTTACATTTATCTACTTTAACATGTAGATAAATAGAAATACAGCTTGAGTTCTCCAGGCTTTTGCTTCTAGAAATGACCAGCAGGTTCTAAAGAGCTGTGTCACTGCTAACAAGATATAATACTCCATTTATTCCTGATGTCTCATTCAGATGGGTCAGGACCAAAGAAGGGAAGGGGCTGAAGGAAGGGGCCAAAGAACTTCCATGCAGCTGGACCAGAGCAGTGTGCAGTCCTGTCTCAGGCAGCAAGGCCAGTGGGGACAGCTCTGGGGAGGAGGCTGAGCAGAGAGGCAGGAGATAAGGGGGAGCTTTTTCCCCAGGAAGGCAGTGGGGACAGGAGCTGCTGTCAATGGGGACTGTGGATTCTCTGGATGGACTCCACCTCTCACAGGATAATGCTTTGAGCAACCTGATGCAACCCTGTGGCTGAGCCTGCCTTGAGTAGGTAGGCAGACTGGAGACCTCCTGAGGTCCTGTGTTATCCAATGGCACGCGGTAGAGGGCCGTACACTAGTGGGGAATAGGACTGGGAAACAGGTACTTCATAAGGAGATGTCTAAGGGACTACCAGTTACTTATTTAGAAATAGACATTTTCAGCAAGCCAGGCAGTTTCCAGAAGTAAAAGAGTATCATGTTTGCTGTGCTACGAATTGTACAGGATAATTAACAGATCACTCTGTCAGCAGTCAGCTTTCATTGCAAATGCAGCAGGAAAATACAGCATGATTTTTTCCACCCCTCTAGTAGGATCCCTCAGTGATCCTAAGATCTGTGCTGTGCATATGAAAGGAATCACTTGGTACCCATGATGGCAAGGAGAGTCTTGGAGCCCTTCAAAGAAGGTAATGTGGTGGAGAAGACTGGTACTCTGAAGATCTGCATTCTCTTCCAACCTCTATCTTTGATGAAGCCCGGTTTATCTAGTCGCAAATGGAAGATGATGCTGTCATCTTGAGGGAGAAATACCTACCTCTTTAGACTGAAGTATGTTACATACATACATTGTATTATTTTTTTTCTTACATTGGTAATTTTACTGTGCTCACATTAGTTGGTACAAGATGAGCCAGCAGAGCTAGAGTCTTTCCTTACAGCAAGCCACCATAGTGAACTGGTCCTTCCCATACTTACAATTCAGGCCAAGGGCAGAAGTAAATCGGGAATGTATCACTCACAAGTTTCCAGGGTTTCACAGTGATCTTCTTGTTATTTCTGCTGGTCGACAAGATATATTCAAATATATAAGAAAAAAATACCAGCTGTAGCAAGCTAAGAGCACTGTAGTAAGATGAGACTGTAGTTAACAGATTGTTGGATTGCAGCGACTACAAACTCTAACCTCCCTCCTTGATGTAAAAATGCAAACCAGAGAAAGTTATAAAGAAGAAGCTGGTGGGAAAACTAACAAGCAAACAAAAAAAACAAAATCAAAACACACAAAAAGCAACCCCACCCCCACCCCCCAAATCTTCTTTAGGTAATTGTAAACATGACAGGATAGAGTAGCAGGGCAGCAGAGGGAGAAGACCAACAGGATTATAGAATGACAGCGCAGTGATGTGGAACTTCAGGGCTTGCTGTATTTCCCCTGCAGTTGCATCAAAACCTCAGAGACCTCAGAGACATATTATTCAAGATCCTGGGAAAAAGCATATTGAGCTCAGCAAGGCACTTGCAATGTGCCAGGATAATTATTTCCAAAACAAAAGCTCAGTGACTGAAGATGACAGAGAACTAGCAATTCAGTCATTTGGTAATTCTTTGTGACCATGGTACAAATCTGAAAAATCAGGAATTAAGGTGAAAATGGAGTTGAAGAGGAAACACATCTGAAGCAGGGAAAAAACCTTTCTCTCATCAGTCAGTAAGGAGACCAAATGCACCATGGCTCTAGATTAGGCAGTTCAACTTGTTCTGTTACAGTTTGTCCTCTCTGTAACACTACTAACAGTTACTACTCGGTAACATTGTGGGATCAAAAGTTTAGGAGTTTTAGATTTTGAAAGTGTGCTAGAGGTGTGAGTGAAATAATTTCAACACTGAAATCGAATTTAGCAAGCAGTTTAGGCCAAAGAAAGGGAATGCAGGATTTTGGTGGGGAGAGAGAGGAAGAGGAGGCCCAGGCAGCACAAATACTAAAGCGCACATTGTTGTACTTAAAAAAAAGCACAAAAGAAAATTAAACAAAACTAAACTTTCAAGTTCAGTTGCACTTTAGCACATTTCTAGTTTTTGGTGTGAATTCTAATTCTGTTTGGATTAATTTAAATTAATTCTGCCTAGTAACCCAGATTACTTAGTTTGGGGTTAAATCAAAAGTTCCCAGCTGATTTTAAATGAATTTTTGGTAATTTTTTTTTTTTTTTTAGCCAAAGAAAAGAGACAAAGCCAACCTTCTGCTTAATTCTGATCCAAGACGTACATTCAACAGGCTTATTTTATCGGTTGGGTTACTAGAAGATCAAAAATCCACTATTCGTACTGCACTCCAAATCCCACCTCTTATCTGTTTTGAGATTGTTCTAGCACAGACCCACTTACTGATGTTCACTAGACATTAAAATGAGGGCTAATACTCTAAAAGAAGGTTTCAGGATTATGCGGTGGTAATTACTGTGTGCTACAGTATCTCCTCTGGCTTTGCAAAGAAGAACTTCAAAACATCATATGAGTATTTAAATACTTTACTTAAGTTTAAGTAGACTTAAACAGATCATTAAAACCTATTTGGTACTTCAAGCCCCAGGAACCGGGAAAACCGCTGCTTCTGATAGAAGACATGCATTAGATCTGTACCCACAGGGCAGAGAGATCCATTTTGCTGGGACAGTTTGTTTTAAGCGTTATAAATTAAGCTTTTTTGTTTCCATCTTTTACAAGCAAGGTCTTTACAAGGCAGGATAAATCTTCCTAGAAACAAATTCCCTTCCTACTGCACCTATATAGACAGTGTTTTTTCTTTCTCCACTTAGAATGGACAAATGTTTTTGAGGCAATTGTTACTTCTGTCAAAACCAATTTTACCCATTTCTATTCTTCAAGTAACGAAACCTTTCTCAAAAATTCAGCTGAAGTGGTTTTGGGGTTGGTTGTAGGGATTTTTTTTCCTAATGCTGTTTCTAGAATGACTTTTATAGATGGAAAGTTTTCAATGGTGCAATATCTGGAAAGTTTTCATATGGATAATACTTTCTAAAAGATTTTTATTGGCTATTTTATTCAAGCAGTTGAGGTTGATAGTAAAGTTTATTGGTAGTAGTATGTTGGTGGAAATGCTGGAAATCTGGATGAAGTTTCCATTGTTTCTTGTATCCTTTATAGCACTGATGATTAGCTGCCACTTAAATGTCATCACCATCATGAATTTGCTCTATTGCAGCAGTTTTTTATACAGGACGCTTTTTCACAACTGGATCTTTCACCATATTTTTTATTCAAACACTATTTTTGCTTCGTGTAATAGTGACAGCTACTTTTAGGCAGTGGTCTGGGTATAATAATAGAAACCCTGCCTTCTGTGCTGATATTTGACCAAGATAGTTTTATCTTTTGTCTTCTCAGTTTTCAAATAGGTTCCTGATGTGCTTTTTGCCAATAACACTTCTGAATTTAGCAGCATATATATCAGTTAAATACTAAATATAAGATTGTAGAGATTATTTACTATAAGAGCTTTGTATCAAATGAGTCATAAAATCATGAATCATAGAAAGCTTAGGATTGGAAAGAACCTTAAGATCATCTAGTTCCAACCCTCCTGCCATGGGCAGGGACACCTCACACTAAACTAAGCCACTCAAGGCTCTGTCCAACCTGGCTTTGAGCACCGCCAGGGATGGAGCATTCGCAGCTTCCTTGGGCAACCAATTCCAGTGCCTCACCACCCTTACAGTAAAGAACTTCTTCCTTATATCCAATGTAAACTTCCCCTGTTCAAGTTTTAAACCCTTACCCCTTGTCCTATCACTACAGTCCCTAATGAAGAGTCCATCCCCAGCATCCCTATAGCCCCGCTTCAGATACTGGAAGGCTGCTATGAG
>WYDI02016290.1:0-12566 GCA_009867235.2 Psittacus erithacus
AGATGTTGAACAAGACCGGTCCCAACACCAATCCCTGAGGGACACCGCTCGTTACTGGTCTCCAGCTGGACATTGAGCCATTGACCACAACTCTTTGAGTGCAGCCATCCAGCCAGTTCTTTATCCACCGAGTGGTCCATCTATATAAAATGAGATGGTTCTACTGCAGTCTTCTAAGGGTTTTCCCCAAACAGAACCATGAGCTTCCAGTCCAGCACAGAGCGACACAACACATTCATCCCAGCACAGTGAGCTGGCTGCAAGCTCGGGATGCACAGAGCCGACATGGGAAGCATTCTGTGTTCCTTCAGCCTGGCTCAGTTTGTCAGGATTCAGATGTCACAGACTGGTGACAAAGATGCTGTTTGCTCTCCATCCCAGCCTGACACTGCCCCCCTTCCTGCTGGTCCCCATCATACGCATGGAAACAGGAAGCCTCTTGCCTCTGTGTCCACAGATCCACGTCCCAGTCTCACAGAACACTCTCTTTCAACCCCACTCTGATTTAGCCTCGAAGGAGAAGCTGTCATCCCCTGGAGGGGCACAGCCCAGCAGCAGCTACTGCTCACTTCCCTCTCACACAGATTAAGCACGGTCAGTACCTCTCTGCCTGCAGGGCTCCCTCCCCACCAGATTTCTCCCCTCACGATTCCCCATCCCCACTGGGATCAATGTTTGAACTTCACAGCCAATGGGATCTGGTCCTGGCCAAAGCAGCTGCCCCAGAAAAGCCTCTTCTTTGGTGCTGATGGCTCACAGAGGCAGCAGCTCTCTTCTGGCTGCTATTAAATGCCCCCCTCGGGTTGTTCTTGTTTGTTTGTTTTCTCAGTGCCAGATTGCAGAGGAGGCAACCCAAGAGCCAGCAAACGTGACAAAACACACCCACGTTCACACCACAGCGAGATTTACCATTTCCCCCTCGCCTCAAAGGAGCCTTTACAAGAGAACTGCTACAGCCCAGCACACAACAGCCTCAACAGGCCCCTCCAAAGGCAACCTGCATCCCGCTGCCATCCTACGCTCGCCTTTGTTCCTCTCGTGGGGAATGAAACAGCTTCCTACGCAGCCAGGCTGTGCAACACTCGGGATGCAGCCGTGCTCCTTCCCTCTCTCAGCGGGGCTTTCCAGGAAGAGCAATGCTGCAGCGCTGCAGAGCACAAACCAAGGGCCTGCCACAACTTGCATCCCTCTCCCAGCACCTGCCTGCTACACCTCTTGGCAGAGCTTTGTTTGCATGGGACAGGCTCTAACAGCTCAATGCACCAAACAAGCTCCCTGTGCAAACAGGGTGGCAGGAGAGGGACCCTCCATCACAGTGAGTGCAGGGTGGCACTTGCAGGGAGAGCTGGCAGCAGGCCACTGCTTTTGTGCCTGCAGCTGGAGGCGAGTGAGAGCAAAGTGAAGCATTCCCATGTGTGAGGCACTTGGGAGCCCTTATATCCCTTGTATGAGATATACATGCCTTATACCCACTGCTGCTGCACTGTCCTTCATGTAGAGTGGCACAGCTGCCCCCCAAAAAGGACATGGTGAAACCTCAGCACAAAGGAAAGCCACTGAGACATCAAACAAGCCACTCAATGCCGGGATTTTATGGTAGTGGGGTGGATTCTCCCCACTACAGCCTTTACCACCCTGCCCGGGTCCCTTTCAGCCACCAGCACAGCCCAGGCAGCAGCACAGCCTGAGCAGCGCAGTCAGAAGCCCCGTTCAAGGTTAGAAGAAGGGAGCAAGGTTGTTCCCTTGGGTGGGAAACACAGGGAATGGCGATCTTCAAAGGCAGAGCTGGTGGGAGGGTCAGATAAAGAGGAGTCCTGACCCCTCCGCAATCTGTTGAACAAATATTTGCTCCAAACGATTAATTTAGAGACAGACACAAAAAAAATGGACGAGTGTGGCTGGGGGTGGGGAGGCGGGAGGAGGGGCTCCATTCCCCGCGCAGGAGCAGGGATTTTCCACCAGTGATTTAATCTAAATCCCCCAGAGAGTTCATTTACAAAAAATCAGATTGCATTATCGCCGGGTCTCCAGGATACAGCCCAATCCGTCACCACCAGCAACAGCCACACTCGGAAACCTCCATCTCAGCGCTCAATTCCAAGACTAATCTGTGCCTTTAAAAGCCAAAAGCAGAGGGGAGGGGGATGGAACTCAGCATTTGGCCAGGGGGATGTGCGGGATGAGAGAGCTAATGGGCCACATAGAGCCTGATGAAATGGGCAGCAGATCCCATTATTAATCGCAACTCCCCTGCCTGGGCAGCCCCACCCCGGCAGTGCCCCAGGGCAGCCACATTCCTGGAATTCCTGCACCGTGGGTGCACAGCTTCCTTCTCCCTGGGTTCTCCCTTTCCATGGGTGCTCCCTTTCCCCCTTCTCTGAGCTCCCCAGCATGGCCAGTCAGGTGCAAGGAGCTGGGAGCTCTTTGGGGCTCCTGTACCTCTCCTCTATAAGGAGGGTGCAAAGCCCCAAGGCTCCTGCCCCTTCCTGAGGTGCAGGGGCCTGCTGATGGATGAGGAGGGCTGAAGGCCTCAGCTCACCAGCAAGGCAATTCCCCTCCTTCAGATGCTAACGCCTGACAGCCTGAACTCTTCCCAGTGGGCCCCGGTAAAGGTTACACCAGCAGGGAATCACTGAGATGCAGCAGCAGAAAGAAAACTGAAGACATCTGTAGGTCACAGACCTCCCGTTCCCAGCAGCACGGCACAGCCGGACCTGGCATCCCAGGAATGCTTCCTGGAGAAATGCTTATTCATGGTAATACCTCACCACCAGGAGGGAGCTGAGGGGTTTGCTGCTGGGGCAGCTGGGAGCATCACTCCCTGCCAAGCGGGAAGCAGCTGCAGGTCCAGCAGCTCCCCAGGGTGGAGGCTGTCCCCACCTCAGGCCCCAGCAGCCACCAGCCCCCCAGGAGGTGCTGGGGGGTCCCTTCCATGTGAGCATGGCAAAAAACAAAGTCCTGTCTCCAGAATGAAGTCGCTGTTACCTCAGCAACTCACACACAGGGTGCCTGCAGAGGAGGAAGCTCCACTCCCTGCTGTTAAATGACACCAGGAACATGTCCAAGAGCTCCTGCCTGAAGAACAAGCTTGGGTGACATTAGGTTCCCAGAGGCTCCTGGAGAACAGGTCTGTTACGTAACATACAGGGAGAAGGAGAACAAACAGGGATGGAGAAGGAGAACAAACAGGGATGGAGAAGGAGAACAAACAGGGATGGAGAAGGGCACATCTGAGTATAAACTGTCACTGCAGTGGACTGACCCTCTCGGGGCACAGTGATAAGAGCACAGAGGGGAAGGCCACACGCCCCTTGATGTCCCTCCAAGGTCTAGGACATGAGCTAACACAAACACTGCTGGTCTGACCAGCACCACTGCCAGCCCGGAGCGAGGGAGGACACAGGCAGAGAGAAGATCTTACCCAGCCGCCATTCTCCTGGATCCAGGGATCTAGGTGGTCGGTCAAGTAGGTGGTCATCCAAGACACAATGCGTCCCACCAATACCCGCATCTCTTTGTCAACGCTCTCCACACACAAGGCTCCTCCGAAGGAGAAGAAAGCCACGATGCGCCCCCAGTTCACTCCATCGCGGAAGAGTTCATTCACTACCTGCTCAAAGCTCTGGTACGCGGTGCCGGGGGTGATGTGGAGCTGGGACGTGAGATCGCTGAACGCTCGCCGGTACCTCAGCTCAAACTCATCCCCCGCCTCTCTCAGTGCCTGCCTCACGTCGGCCGCTTGAACCATGTTGTGGACCTGGAGGCTGCTCCGGTGCATGGCAGCTCCGTTCACTACGTGGCTGGCGGGTGGGTGCCAGGAGGGGCTCCCGTTGAGGACGCCGTCCATCTCCACCTCCTCGGCTGCAAAGTCAGTCCTGTTCTCATCCTCCTCCTCCAGCTGGCTCCAGCTGTGGCCCTTCTGCGAGAGCTTGTAGGACACAAAGTCAATCACTAACGCCCGGTTGCTGCTGGACATTTTCACACCTGGGACGCCCTCAATGAGTCCATGGTCCGGAGCACGCACAGATCAGCACTCAGCAGCTTCCGACCCTGCTCTTCTTCTGCACCGCCGATGGCAGCATCTGACCTTTGCACGCACAGCAGAGGAGAGAGGCAAAGAAACGGTTAATGCCATAGCTCCGAGATGCACCGGGCCGCTAATGCGGGCAGCTTATCGCTAAAGCGAGCTCCTTTCTGCCGTGACTCAGGGCCACCGGATCGGAGCTGCACCAAGGACCGACTCCCATCCCGCCCCTCCCTTCCCGGGAAACCAACCTGCACCCCAGGGAGCCCCCGGGTCTCACCGGGTGCGGGCAGGCGGCTGCGGGCCGGGCCGGGCCGTGCTGCGGGAGGCGGCTCTGGCGCTGCGGTGGCTGCGGGCCGGCCCGGCCGCGCTCCGCCAGTCCCGGAGAGCAGCGGAGGCGGAGGCAGCCCCGCCCCCGCCCCGCCCGTTAAAGGGCTCTGCTCGCCCCCCGCCTCCCTCCGCCGGCGTTGCCCAACGGCGGCCGGCGGAAGCGGGCAAGCGGCGTTGCCAAGGGTTACGGCAGCCCCGAGAGGGGCCCGGTGTGACGGTAACTGCGGTGTCACCCTCGCACCCCCTGCACCGGGCACAGTCGTCCCCCCCTTACCCCCGAAGCCCCTCGCTCGGCCGCAAACCGGCGAGTCCGCGCCGCCAGGGCCGGGCTCACGGCGCACGTTCGGCGCGGGGCCGCCGCTGCCGCCCGGCTCTTACGGGAGCGGTTCCGGTTTGTCGCTGCGGTTCCGGCCGCGCTGCCGCCGGGACCGGGGCGGGAGGCCGCAGGGGGCGGCCAGCAGGGGGCAGCCTCCCCCCCTTCCCGGTCCCGTCCCGCCCCTCGCAGCCGCCGTACCGGGGCGGGGCGGTGAGCACGGGGCCTGCCCCTTACCGCCAACCAATCAGCCGCAGGGAGGAGCCCCGCGGGGGCGGGGCCTGCAAGCGAGCTCTCCCATTGGCTGAGCCTCACGTCGCTCAGGGCCTGCCCCACTCCGGCCCTCACCTTGCGGCCGGCGGAGGGTCCGGGTCGCTCCCGCCCGTACCCCTCGGGCCCGGTTCGCTGCGCCGCCGCGGGCCGCCGGGAGCACCGCCGGGCCTCGCCCCGCTCAGCAGTCCCCAGGCTCCTTCCGCATCCCCCGCCGCGCTGCTGGGCCGCGTCGGGGGGGTGCGGTAGGGTGGGAGGGGGCAGGAGGCGGTGGGGCGCATGCGTCGAGCGGCCGCTGTCAGTGCGCAGGCACAGAGCTGTGGGGAGGAGGACGGTGCTTTGTCGCCCTCTGTTGTCCCCGCCAGCCTGCGGCGGCCGTGGCGGCTGCAGCCCCCGCCCGTGCCACACTGCCCGGCCACCGTAGAGCCCGCGGCCGCCTGTCCCCTCACAGCGACCTGGCTTTCCCTGTGTGATCGCTGTTGTGTCTCCACAGTGCTTGCGGGAGCCCGCTGCCACCCCGTGCGCACGGTGCCGCTGCTGCAGGCGGAGTACCGGGGCGTGCAGCCGGTTGCCCCGGTAACCACGTGCGGTGCGACCGCGCACCGGCGCCTTGCCCTGCTGGGGGACCCGCCTACCGGCAGCTGATAGGCCTCAGACAACACTACTCAGCCCGCCGCCTCTCCTGATTGGCAGGGCCTGTTCCGCGCAGTGCCTTATGGGAGTTGTTGTTTACTGCTCGCCTCCTCTCCGCGGCGCTCTGCGCTGGAAAACTACATTTCCCGGCAGCCTTTGCGGACAGAGGGCTTTGGGCAAGGTGGCGTTTGCTCATCCGGGTTCTTTGGCCTCTTGGCGGCCCTCCCAATCGGCACGCAGCGAGGGCGTTCCCGAGGCGTTGATTGGTCGGTTCGGAACAACGAGCCCCGTTTGAAACCCGTTAACGGTGGCGGGTGGAGGCATCGCGCAGGGCTGAGGTAAGGGGGGAGCGCCCCGGGGGTGACCGGGCACCGGGCGGCTTCCTTTGCCCTTGCTGTGTGGTCACGGTTTCGCTCCACCTTCCCTAGCCCTGTTTGGCGTTACCGGGCGGTGGCCGCGGCCCTACACGAGATCCGGTGCCCCGTACCTGGCTATCGGTAACGCGGGTCCGCAGGGCGCGGCTGGGAAGCGGAGGCCCAAAGCAGGTCTGGGCCGTTGTCCGGAGCCGGTGGGTGTCGGGCGGGGCGCGCCGGGGCTCCGTGGGGCCGGCGGTGAGGGGTTCCCTTCCTTGAGCTGGGCACGGAACTCGCTGTGCCGAAGCGATCCGCGCCGTGGTGGTGCTAGCACGGCCCGGGCTGCCCCGCTCGGCTCTGTCATCATTTTCTCCTTCGCAGCCACTGCTCAGAGCCTGAAGGAGTTTGTGTCTCCAGTTTGGAGAGAAGGATAAACCGGCGTGGCCTCTGCTCAGAGTAAATCCTGCTTCTTGGAAAAGGACGGAAGCAACCCGGGCAAAACTCGGCTTAAGTAACAGGAAAGGTATTAAAGAAGTTATTTTTATCCAGTGCGGTTTTAAAACTAGAGGAGCCTCAACTTAAGCTGACAATAAGTTGAGGTTATACCGGCTAAAAATAATGTACATTTCCTTGAACAGCTGTTCTTAGGCTGCCCATCTTCCTGTCTTCTGAGGCTCGTGGGACCTCATTTATGGAGTGCGAGGCATCAGGGTGGGTTATTTTGGGCTTTTGGAAAGGACGTGGGGCTTGGCCCAGAGCAGAGCAAAGGCTGCTCCAGGGAAAGCTCAGCTCCAGCCCCTCACCCCTCATACCATGGGCAAGCTTTGCATGCTCCCCCCTTGTCTGTGTAGAGGCAGAGGCTTTGTCTCCCAGTTTGAGTACCATGTGGTGGAGCAGCAGTGTTGCCTCTCTCCTGTACCCAGGGTGATGAGTTCAGGGTTGTGCTGTGGAAAAGCAGGTGAAAGCATTGAGCGAGGGGAAGGAGAAGCTGGAAATCACTTAACCCGTGGAAGAGCAAGGATGAGTCTTCTTAGTGGTTGCTGGTGTTGTACTGGAGGAGTTCAAGTGGGAGGCAGGGCTGTACCAATGGAGAGGCTGTTTCCAGCCCTCTGTAATGGTCCAATTCACATGTTTAACCACTGAAAAACATCTGGGACCTCTTGGTTATTGTCTCTATAAAGGGGAGGGGAAAGCTTTGGGCTGCAGGATGTTAAAGAGCTTTCCAGACTAAATTAAACTAGTTGCCTGGTTAGTGCAGCTGGTGTTGAGCACCCAGCAGAAGGCACTGGAGTTACTGCAGCACGTTACTGTGCAGTTTTCTTAGCCTCTGAGAAGCTTCTCTTGCTTGTTCCCAATTGCCCATCTTGGGTTTTGAGGCCTGTGGGTCACCTGGCTTCAGGTTCATCTGCTGAAGTAACTCAGAATATCCTTTTTTGCCTGTTACAATGCACTTGGTGCAGAGTTTGTGCTGCAGCAAGGCTGCTGCTGCACAGGTCTGGTTGGAGTCCTCCTCTCCAGCCTTGGGTGGCAGAAATGTTTTGGGCAATAAATTAACAGCTACATTGAGAAAACGATGCTGAGTGCATCCATGATGGAATCGTGTTGGCATTTCAAAGCTAATATGGATTACAGTGAGGTGTGAAGTTATTCTGAAATACCTGTTGCACTTGCTGTTGGATCAGTCTTATTCTGGGGTGGGAATGTTTGTTCCAATTTAGCTTAATCCTTTTCAAAGCTAACTAATGTGAAGCAGGCCAAGGCACTCCTGGAACGTGTCAAAGTGTAGTTACTCAAAAGAAACCTGATGTGCAGAGGAGTCCTTCATCAGTTCCTCTGTGGGCCCATGGCTGTGCTGCTCTGTGTGGGGCTGTGAGAGGAGCAGCCCCAGAAGAGCATGAAGGTTTTACTCACTTTTACCAAAGGGATCTGGGCCGGTTTGGAAAGGAGAGGACCCGATCCTCCTCTTCCTCCTGAGCACTAGCGGTGTGTGAGCAACTTCTGTGAACCAGGAGAAAGCTGATCCTGTGGGCCAGGGGTGAGGGTTCCCTGGCTGGCTCTCTGTGATGCCCTGTGGACACTCATGTCAACACAGAGGGTGATGGATGTGGGGAGAGCAGGGTGATGCTTGAAATCTGCACTGGAGCTATGTGGGATTACGGTGTATAACCAGGGTGGACGATGCACACAGTGCCTGCTCATTAGCAAATGTCCTTATTAATGAGGGGAAGTTTCTGCATCTCCCTTCTGGTGGAAGAGTGTCCCAGTGTGGAGAGGGAATTTTGTCTCCTGTCTTTAAAGTCCAGAGGAGGCCACGTGGATGATCAGGGGGCTGGAGACAGGCTGAGAAAGCTGGGCTTCTTCAGCCTGGAGAGGAGAAGCTGTGTGGAGATCTCATAGAAGCCTTCCAGTATCTGAAGGGGGAACAAGGTTTCTGGAGAGGGACTCTTCATCAGGGGCTGTAGCAATAGGACAAGGGGAATGGCTTTAACCTGCCAGAGAGGCGATTGAGATTAGCCCTTAGGCAGAAGCTCTTCCCTGTGAGGGTGCTGAGGCGTTGGCACAGGGTGCCCAGAGAAGCTGTGGCTGCCCCATCTGTGGCAGTGTTCAAGATCAGGTTGGACACAGGGGCTTGGAGCAAGCTGCTCTAGTGAAAGGTGTCCCTGCCCGTGGCAGGGGTTGGAACTGGATGAGCTTTAAAGTCCTTCCCAACCTAAACCATTCCTTGGTTCTATGGGAATGCCTCCAGGGGTTGGGCAGCAGCTTGGTGGCGCCTGTTCCGATCTCAGGAGCATTGCAGTGGATGTATCACAGTGATAAATCACTGGAACGTTCCCAGCTGACAGGAGCTGTGTCCCAGGCTGAGCCCTTGGCTGGAGGAGTGAGATGCCTCTCGGTGCACTGCGGCTCCTCCTGTTCCGTGTAGCACTCAGGGATATGCAGCGATTTGAGGAGCAGATGCCATGAGCTCATCTGACACAGACACCCTGGAGCTCAGTCATAACTTTCACCTCCCACTGGCTCTTTTCAGAAACTTGGAGTATGAAACCGTGGCACTGATGCACTCCCTTTCTTTCCATGTCTATTCACTTCTGCCTGGGATGAAGGGAGGGGAGAGATGGGTCCTGACGCTATGACAGAACATGGACTTTCCACAGTGAAAAGCTGGAAGCAGCAGCAGTGGACACACAAGTAGCTGTGAAACATGATTCCCGAGCTCTGGCTCTGAGCACTGGGAGGGTGAGGGAGGAATGCAGATGACGCATTTGATTTTTAAAAAGTGGATAGTGCTGACAGAAACCTTATCTTGATGAAGGGCAGTAGGAAAGCATTCGGTTCCAGCCCTGTCTCCAGCTCCATTACAGTTGGTTTTGGCTCCAGTTCTTCTGTTTGCCTTCTTTGGGTCCTACCTTGACATCCTCACAATGGTGTAGCTAATGGGGAGCTGAAGGCTTCTCTGTGCAGCCATCCTCAGGAGTGGGGCACCCCTAGACCACTGCTTTGATTTACTCTTGACCATCTGATTCCTGGTGTGTACCGTGTGGGTTGAACAGTGTGTGGTCTGCCTGGACAGATGGTTTGGGTCTGAGATGTTGCAGATTAAGAATATGCTGCTTAGAAGTTGCTTGGACTCATCAAGGCAGAGTTCAGGTGATTTCCTCAGGGAGTGTTTGATAAGGAATGCTTCCTCATGGGCTTTGCCCTGCAGCTGTGTGAGGCATCAGGAAAACACCTTCACAAAATAAAGGGTTTGTTACAATTTCAGGACTTATAAATTGTCACTGGCTTTGTTCCTGTTCCCTTGGGTTTGATATCACCTGTTGACACAGGGACTCCTCCTGCTGTCAGTGCTCCACTAAATAACTGTTCCTGACACAGGGCTTGGCTTGTTTATAGCCTGGCCAGCCTGGGGTAGTGCTCTGGAATGCAGAAAGGCCCTACGCTGCCCTTCCTCCTGCTTCTTGCCCAGTAACAATACTCTGCAGAACTCTCTTCCTGCTTTGAATGTCATTTTAGCCTGCAGAAGAGCACATTTGTGTCATTAGCTCTTGTCTATAGCCCTTCAGAGGGAGAAAGGCTGCGCTGTGCAATGCTTGGGATCAGCCTCAGCACCAGGCTATTGCTTCATAAACCTGTGCCATGCTGAGGGTAAGAGCTGTTTGTGTGGGGTGAGTGGGCAAATTGGTCACTCCTTGGGAAACCTTTGTACTTCCCTTTAAAGAACACAGTTCTGGCGCCTACAGCTACACGGAAAACCTTCAGCGGCTGGGATTTACAAGGCAGGGACAAAACCTCTCCTGTGTTTCTCTCTAGAAGCTGTGCAGAGGAAGAGAGGTGGGGAATGACTGAGCTGGCACTGACTTGGGTTTGGTTTAGCAGGTGACTACTGCTTGTTGTCCAAAGGAGCACGAGTGGGACTCGCAGAGACGGCTGCAGGTGAAGATGTCCCACCCGGAATCTCGCTATTCCTTCGATGTCCCAAACAATTACATCAACTTTGCAACTCTGAGCGAGGATGATGATATACCCAATGTGGACTCTTGGTTTGGTGAGTTGCTTCCAGCTCCTGGCTTTGTTTTCCCTTTGGCAGAGGGCTTGGTGTGATCCTTGTTTTGGGCCTCCTGTGCCAGTTGATTAGTCATGTTGTTCCCTGCCTCATGCCTGAGGGTGTTTTTGTATTTAAACTTTGATTGTCACCTCTACCTTGTCAAATAACTATTAACATCCTAATGATATTGTGAGGCATTGTTAAAAACATACAGTGAATGTCTCTCTTTCCTCACAGACCAAGAAGGCAACCTGGAGAACATCTCTCCTGCAGAAAACCTGGAAAATGGCTCCCAGAACAGCCCTGCTTTTTCCAAGCCTGCTATTAGTCTGTCTGTCACACCACAGGAAATAACAATGGGTAAGCTGGCATGGCATGCAGGGAGGGGAGAGATGTTACCTGCTCAGCCTGGCTTTTGTGGGACCATCTTTGTATGTTGCTGTCTAGCAAGGTTGCACATGGTTTCACTTGAGCGTTCTTCTGTGCCTGTGTACATATGTGTATATAGGAGCTGGTGTTTGTCACTGTCCTCAGGTGAAAGCCACGGTGAAGGGGATGGGGAAGCAGAATGTGTGCAGACCCATGAGGTTCCTCAGAATATTGTTGGATCCCTGACGAGCTGGAGAGCTGCTGCTCCTGCAGAGGCCCCTCAAAGGTGAATTACTTCTGTTCGCATTGATAACTGTAACTAAGCAGGTCTGCACTCCCAGGATCTGCAGTGCTTGCTGTTCTTGGGGCATCCTGTGGGCCTGAAGTTCTTCAGCAACAGATCTCATATTGGGATATCTGATCTGCTTGCTGAGCTGGAGGGACAATCTCCTGGGTGGAAATGTAATGCAGTGTCTCACATACTTGTCAAACAAGGCTCGGCAGCACCCTGGGGCTCCTGGAATGCGAGGACATCTGAAACTGAAGTGGCTTATAGAGTTTCTTTGTTTATATCAGCTGGACTTGGGCAGAACTCATTCCTGATATAAATGCAAGGGGTTCTCTATTATCATCTATCCTAAAGAATATTAAGCTTATGGATTGTTAACCTGAAGTAATTAATGCTGCATTTGGATTGTTGTGTTAAGAACCCAGTTTGCGTAGGGACATGCTGGAATTAGGGGATGCACTGATGTGGAAAGTGTTAGATGGATCCTGTGTGTGCTCAGAGCTGCAGGAAAGCTAACCTCTGTTTTCTGTTCTACTCTAGAGCGGGCAGAAGACGGGCCACGAGGCAGAGAAAAGCACAGCAACACACACAGCCAGCTAGAGTCAAAGCAGAGAGAAATGCCTTGGCTAATAAGGAAGAGGCTCCACCTTCAAAGAAAAGGAGAATGTACGTCATCAAAGTTTGGGGCTGGGAAGGGGGATACAAATGTTCCATTGGAAAGGATTTACACATGGTGAGAGGGTTCTTGCAAGAAGGTTATGAGGAGGTGACTGAAACCTGATTCCTGATGCTGGTTTCATAAACAAGAAGAAATGGCTGTAAGACCTGAAGGAAACACTATTTAGAGGTAGAGATGCGCGTGAAACAAGCTTGGGTTTCTGAACCTTCTTGCTGCATTGTTAGTGTCTGTCAGCCAGCTTGAAATTAGGCTTAACTTGTCCATCAGAAAGTCATTGGGTACAGTCATAAGCTAGGAGAAAGTCACAGCCAAAATAGTTCTCAAATAAATGTAACCACTAAGATCACCATATGGTGATAAGCTTGAGGTCACAAAATCAAACTGTGATCTTTTAAACATTGCTGGACCTAAATGAGCTGCAGTACACCTGCCTCCTCCAGAAAAGCCACAGTTTCCGTAACTCAGTAATTCTTCTTGCCTTCTACAGCTGTAGGGCACCAGGGAAAACCAGGCACCCTCTACCTGGGCCTGTGGTGAGGTAAGGCTGGTCTGGCACAGCTTGGAACTCTCCAGTGTCAGGGTGTTATGCATGGGTGAGCACTGCAGGTGACCTTTCATTCAGAGCACAGTTAATTGGAGTGGTTTGTCACAGTCCATAGGAGGCCACTGAGCTGCTGCTAGGTCTGGAGCAGCTCTGCTCTGGAGCCAGGCTGAGAGAGCTGGGCTGGGTCAGCCTGGAGAAGAGAAGGCTCCTTAAGGG
>WYDI02016292.1:5771-32199 GCA_009867235.2 Psittacus erithacus
AAGGAAGGAAGGAAGGAAGGAAGGAAGGAAGGAAGGAAGGAAGGAAGGAAGGAAGGAAGGAAGGAAGGAAGGAAAAAAGGAAATGGGGGAGTTAGAAACTTGTGCTTATTAATAAGCCTCAAGGAAACGAAATAAATATCAATAAAGAGCAAACAATCTATGATTTAGAGAAAAGGAAATTCTGGGAGAAAATCTATGCAGATTGAAACACTGATGTAGAATAAAACTGATCTGCATTTATCACTGTTAATTCAAGGAGTGCATTTAATGAAGCATGATACCCCTTGATATTTGCTCAATGGAAAATAAGGGGGTGGGCAGTGGAACTGCTCTTAGAAAGTGATGGCAGGCTCACAGGGGACATGCAGGTGTACAGAGAAATACCTCAGTGTATTTGAAGTCCTAGGATCTGTCACCACTTATCAGAGGCTAAAATGTGAAGCAACATAAACATCTGTAATGTCCGATCAGACAACATTCATGAAAAATTTGCCGTGATAAAAGTAAGAAAAAATTGGTGTCCTAAGTGGGCAAACTGAACAGAAACTCTTTTTGTTGAGGAAACAAAACAGGAGTGATTCATTTTTTTGACCCAGGAAAAAAGTAAAAGACAAAACCTCTGTAGCTGTGGTAACGTGTTTAGATAGGAACGGGTTCAGGGATGCTCTGGATGCTCTGGCATTGGATGGTGTTAAATTTGTGGTGAGACAGAAATAAGCTTAGGCTGACTTGACTTCAAAGACTTTGATGAAGTATCAGGTAAGGCACAACAATCTCAAAACACATAACCATAAAGATCTTATGAATATATAAGTAGCATAAATGTCAGGAAATTGATGTTTGGCCAATACCAAGAGACATTCTAATAATCTGTTAAATTAACATGGAAATGCTTTTCAGCATAAAAAAATTAAGTTGTAATAATAGTGTTTTGTCATTCTCCTGGACACAAGTTCTTTAACTGTTCCTGTTCTGCTGGGAAATGATAGGCCAGATTTTGAGGGGCAGGGAAGAGATTGCCAGTAAGGCTTTTCCTCTTTATAACTATTTCTTTGCTTTTGCTTATTATACATATTAGTTCCTGCTCTTCATTTCTTCTTAACTAAGTCCAGGTCTATAATGGTTTTACTACCCAGAGTCAAATCTAAAAAATGAAACCTCTCCCAGTCCATGTAGGTATAGAATGGCTTCTTTTGCCCAGATAAAACTCATTCAAAAGAAAACTAACATTTCTGAGTCCTAGGACCTAGTACAACAAGAACACTCACCATCACCAGCATAGAGCATTCAAGGATGCTACAAGAGGTGGCACATGTTTACACAGCCGTATGTTACATCTGAGTAATGAACACTGAACACTGCTGTTTACTTTGGTCAATGATATTGTCCTAAGGAGCTGCAGTTCTAGATCAGTAATTTACTTGTCAGTTACTCTTATGTCAGGCTGGAAAAGACAAATGCAGGGAATAGTTTCTTTAACAGACTCTGGCATAATCCAGATATTCCATCAGGCGCAGCTCATGCTATGTGGAACAGGTAAAACTAAGATCAGTCAAGATGAACTCTGACAGATATTTTGGCTTTGATTTTGGAATAACTCAGATAAATGGACGTCTGAGAACAGAATTGCTGCCTGCAGAAGCAGTGCACTGCATAGAATAAAAGATGATGCATTAAACTTAGTAGCAATGAACACAGTTAACTCTTTCAAGGCTGTACATAAAAAGAAAAATTGTCTCAGCATGCAAGTAAAATAAGATGCTTTAACATCCTGTTTCAGCTTTAGAAATACCTGTCAGTGTTAGAACCTTCTTATTGGTTGAAAGGGAGCCTAGCTTAAACTAACACACTTATTTAGACCTTCCACATGTGTCTTGAGAGATTTTCAGGCGCTTAAAAATTCATGTAGTTCTCAGAAGAACAGGAAAATGGAAATAGTCCCATGAGGACCTATCTTATGAAGGTCTTATCCAACTTCTAAGTAGCTAAAAAGAGAGAAAATTTGACAGCCCATGAATGCTTCCAACTTTGAGCAAATATGTGGGCTTTTCTGGCTGTAGCATGGTCTTGCCACACCCTGAAAAAGAGAGAAGACATCAGTCCTTAAAAGATTGTTAGAGGGGTATACTCACTCAAATAAGCCCTACTGAGCTTATCACTAGGCCAAGACCTAGTAGTTCTGGGCTAGACTGCTGCATTACAAAACAAGTATTTGCGGTGTATCCAGCCTCCATGAACTGGCTTCTGCATTTGCCAACATATAGGGGTTGATTTAGTCTCTTCAACCATTCATGCAGCAATTCTTTTATCACTTCTCTGTGCCATTAAAAGAGAGGTGGCCCATATATTTTTCCCAGAAAAGTTGCCAAAATCTGATCTATTTGTTCCTAAGAAGAATAAACTCTCCCTTGTGAGCCATTAACACCCATCTCTTAAAAGTGTCTGATGACTTTTTTTGTCCTTGTTCTTTAACCCCTCAGGTCTGACCAGCCCTGCAGCCCAGTCTTGAAGCTGTCTCAGTTTCCCATAACTCTTAAGTGTATCTTAGGGCAGATTCTCAGCTGAACTGAATCAGTTTGCCTCCACTGACCTCAAAGAAATAAGAAAAAAGATATTAGCTGAATATTTCTCATCCGAAAGGTTCTGTTGATTTACACCCAGAAAGGTCTGAATCAATATCTCTCAAACACCTGCACTGCTTCTGTAATAGATCTTTGGTTGCTTTTAAAATGCAGCATCCTCTAGGAGTATCTCCCAGTAAACCTGAGCAGCAGAACTGGATCAGAAAGAAAATCAAGGCTAACCTTGAAAACAAATACTTTTAATGAAATGAATTTTGGAGTGTTCTCTGCAAAGGAGTCCAAAATTCCTCCTCTTTCTCAAAACTTATTTAAGGTCTTTTTTTCCCCTCCTGCAAATATTCTCGGGTACCTGCAGGCAACATTCCTTAGAAAACCCCTGTGTGTATACCAACAAACTCAGCTGTCCTGTGCATTCCCTTTCTTAATTGGGGTGTACAGGTACAAAGTCCATCGACTTTAGCAGGGTTCTGCCTTGAAATCCTTGAAGTATCAGCTTTTTGGTTAATCCTGCCCAGCATCCATTTTTCCTCTTATATAGTAAACCTGTATTGGCTTACGTATCTTGGAGGTAGAAGCAAGCAAGGAATGGAGGGCTGAAGGGAGGGATTGGTTTTACTACTGCTATAGTTGAAGTGTGAAATGCTTTCTGAAGATATTACCATCTGTTTCTGTGGCATCTCTCTCTCTCATCTGGGGCTGCGCTTCGTTTCCACTCTAGCTTCAGGAGAATGCCACCATAGGAATGCTTTTCTTTCTCCTTTTTGCTAATGACAGTGCTAAATAAACAAAGGAATATATCAATCAGCTACTTGGACCAGTCATTTTGGTATCCTGCTTCAGCATTGTCATATCAAGCACTTTATAATGGCTGTAAATCAGAATGTCTGTCAGAAAAAAGTAATAATAATGAAGCAGTGTTTTGTTTTACCCAAAAGAGCCATGGATGTCACAAAAGTGAAAAAAAAATCCACCTTGTTGTAAGATGGAACTTGGTAAATTCCTGGGGAAATTTAAATTACAGGCTACACTATAATCTCTGAACTCAGTGATCCAGGAGGCTCCTTATAATCATGAGTTTGAAGAAAGTGAAAATCTCCACAGGTCTTGGTGGCAGTCAGTTTTATTTCACTGCAGGAAGAAAGACTTCTAGCCTCGCATCAACACAGCTCTGCAGCAGTACAGAAATTTCTGAGGATTAAAATGTTCCTTTCTTTGCATCTGAAATCCTCTTAGAGAAGCAGAATGGCAGGAATAAGAAAGTAAAGGTGTCATTCCTCCACAGGGCCACATCTTCATATCCTAAGCTTGAGACAAGAACTCAGGAAAACAAGCTTTAATGCTTGACTCTGCCAAAGACATGACCTAGGTCATTATCAGACATAGCAGGTGATTAAACTTTTTTTTTACTCTTTCTATAGTGGGAAGAGAGATTTTGGTTTTTGAGTTACCAAGTAAAAGATAAGATGCAGGCAAGCAGGAGGGAAGGAAAGGGGGAGGAAGCTATGAGAGAGAGAGTTTGAAGAGAAAACGGTACATAAGTTCACTTCCACACAGACATATAGCATATCTCCAAGACCAGAACTCCGTGTCATGGGGCAAGGGGCATCTCCCAAGCAGAAAACCATACATGGAGTCATGGGGAGGGGAGAGGAAAGGCGACGCCATAACTGTATCTGACACCTGGGGCAGCATGCACCTTTCTTCAAAGCTCATATATGCATTGCATGAGCAGCCCTCTCCACACAGCTGTCTTTATGTCTTCAGCTGGGGTAAGCTGCAGATTACACAAAGAGCTTAAAGTCAGTAGAACCACTAGATCAGCTAATGAAAATTTCTTCATTGCAACATCAGATGACAACACTATGGAAGGGCTACAACAGTGATATCCAGGGTCAGCATCAGATGAGCCTGGGTTTCACACTGAGCATCTCTATGGCACCCTTAGATCTGCAGCACCCCAACAGGAATAGACTGCAAACCTGTGAAAAATATTAGACAACAGAGCCCCCAGCCACATGAAATCAAACAGAATCAAAGGGAATGTCCAGGTGCTAATTATCTCTCTCTTAAGGCATGGAGCAGAGTGACTGCTTCCTTCTGAAGGAAAACTGTCCTTTCTTTCCATATTAAAGCAAGCCAGTTCAAAGACTGGTAAGAAAAGTAAGAGACCTTCATCAAGGACAAAAGTTTTAAAGGAAACACAGAGGAAATTGAGGTTATTTTGAAGCACTCATGTCTATGGAAAAGGCTCCATTTGGGTGGCAGTGATACTGCTGGGATACATCTGAGATGCTAGGGACTGGCGTGAACGCAGAAAAGCCAGTCCAGAGTGCAAGGTGTTTGCAACAAGAAATGGAAAGACCCATGTAAACTGGATGTGGGGTTCACATAAGCATCAATACAGTGAAGAAAAAAAAAAAAAGAAAGAAGTTTATTTAAGCATGTCCCCAGTTTTAATACTAGTACTAGCTGAAACAGGCACAAAACTGTGCTAAATGTTCTCTGACTGCACACAATGGACCACAAAGGTCCTCTACAGCAAGACTGCCTCCTTTACAGACATGATGTCAAGCCACAATGTAAATCAACCCAAAAACTGAAAAAGAATATTTTATCACTGACAGTGGCCAGAAACAGATGACTACAGAAGCTACAGAATTAACGTGAGCACAGAACGAAAGTCTGCAACTCAGAAGTTTCCTAAAGTGGATGTGGTGTTTTTCTATTTAACAGCCCTGAATGATTTTTATTTTCTTAGGTTTGCTTACCTGTTGAAACTCTTTAAACATTTAGTGTCCACATTGTCTTCAACAAAAAGATTTCTAGCTTAGCTATGCTTCATATGAAAAATTATCTCATTGGCTTCTTCAGAACCTGTTACTCAGTGCTTTTATTTGCTTTCAAAAGTGCTGGTAGTGCAAAAGACAATGAGAAATACTGCCCTAGTCACCTTCCTTATGACACTCAGGACTTTATTAAGTGCAATGCATTCCACACCTTGTCAAACTTTCCATCATCCAGCTGGCTGACAAGCAAGTTTTGTGGGTATATTTCATGGTCTCCTAATAAACTGGTTATATTCAGGTGGGCTTTCTACCTGGCACTGAGACTATGTTTGCAGAAATACAATATGAAAAGCCAGAAGAACAAGGTCTGAGAAAAGTTTTGTGTCTTGACTGTGCGAACAGAAATAGCCACAACTGTAAAGGCAGGACAATTAATTTATGGAGAGATCCTCATCTCTTTCAGATCACTATAAAACTTCCATTGACCTGCATGCTGAACAAAAGAAGTCTGAATTCCAAAAGTGTGCATGGGCTTGATTTAAAGCAGGAATTCTGTCACAAAAAATTATGGCAATATCTCAAGCTTTTGCCTCCCTTTTCTCTGTTATCCTCACCACATCAGTGGTTGAACTGCAGGGTCCCACTCCAGTGGGTGGAGGTCATTTTTCAGATGTCAGACACATGAAAACTTCTCATCTTGTTCTATGAAATCAATGGTGTGACAAATTAATTTAGACTCTTTCTCTGGCTGGAGGGAAGGAGACTTTTTGAAAGAAGAAAACTGGACTCTGATGTTTTGTTTTGTGGTCTTTGAGGTTTCTGTGCTAGTTTTACACAAAATAAGATTCAAGATTTTGATGCAAAGGTGTGCAATATGCAGATAGTGCATATAAAACACAAGTTTAGATAAAAGATCATACCGATTCTTTATTTCCTTATTCTTACTCTCTCTTCCTACTATGAAAAGAGACAGTAAGAACTTAAGGATATCAGTTAGTAGCAACACAAGACACACACAAAGGCATGGTAAAATACTCACCTCTTTTTAACACTCCTTTTAACACCTGAAGGCCAAATTACGTATTCCCAAACATGCAGAAATCTCACGGAGGCCCCTTCTTGTAGGAACAAAGTTAGAAGAAATTCAGTTTCAAATCTGTGCCCTGAGAAAAGAGCTGCCATTACTTTAATATTTTCTACATCTCTTGAACAGAGTCCAAGCCACCTAGCATAAGAGTTCTGAATATCAGTTTTGGGATAGTATCCTCTGTTTTGCTGTATTCTGGGTCCTATAGTTTCAGCAGAAGTTTATCAAACTGAAGATGTTTGGAATATGCAGGGCTCAGTGAATGGCCATATCCCACTGTAATGTTGCCTAGTTAAAAATACCCTCTGAATTTTCTATTCTCATTAGGACAGCCTTCCTTTGCCAAGCTGTGCATGGGAGGCTAGCTGCTCCCTTATGGATGCTCTAGAAAAACTCCCTCTGTTTCTGTGACAGAACAAATTAAACCTACAGCAAAGGAAATTGCATAATAGCTGTAGGTCTATTGGCTGGACAAGAACTGCCAAAGATATCACTACAATTACCCACACTTGGCAGCTTAAGATGAGGAGATTCTATTTCTTCCAAACCTCCCACTAAAATATGCAGCAACCCCACACGAGGCCGTGCTTTTAATTGGGAATACTTTGAAGCCATTCATCTTGCTACAAATTAACTTTGGCATTATTATTCCTTGTAAAAGGACAATGCAAGGAAGGAAAGTATCTTCTGTCAATGACAAAGCTCTTCTTTATATTTTGGCCTTATAGCACCCTCAAGTACCAAAAAAAGTCAATTCCCACCACAGTTCAGATGGAATTGCTGTGAAAGGACCCATTTGCTAACCATGACAATTATGGCAATGACACTGGGAAAGTCAAGCACCTCATGTTGCACAGAGCCCTCCAGAAGCAAACAGAGCACTCTTCTCTTTTTTGTAGGTGCACAATCAGACAGTTACATATCGCGTCTTGGACTTCCTTTACGATCAACAGAAAAAAGTCAGGTGAATCCTGAAGTATCTGCTTTAGGAGAACATGCCAAGGCTATACCAGCTCCATTGACTAGTACAGTTGCTTAGTATTGAGAATACAGTGATACCTGAGTTGGTTCAGGGTATTCTACCCAAATTCCAACTGCTCTTCCAAGAGGATGTAAGGTTTTCATACATATTGTGTCATATCTGCCAGTCTCATGTGAAGGTTTCAGATTTTCTAGGAAGTGTCAAATGCCAAAAACTACCTGTGCTTACAGAACTGTATGGAGTCCATTCATCCTTCAATGACACATATGTCTGATGTTACTTTATACTCAATAGAAGTACAGAGACCATCATTAATGAAGCCAACAGTGACAGTCTCTTAGTCTACGTATTAGTTATGCATACTACACATTTTTATACTAGCAATTGTCAAAAAAAATCAGATGATACATTGCAGGCTGTCAATAAAGAATGAGTAGTATAAAACAATCTTGCATTGGGAACAAAGACAAGAAAGTGAGGCTCCCCATTCTCAGTTTGTTGGGGTTTTTTTAATTAGATTGTACACTAATCAATGTCAAGAAATAACTATTTTTACATGAATTTCACATAAGGATAAAGGCCAGTTAAATATAAAGGATAAAGTCACTTCTTAGCACCACTGTCATTCTTCTCCATTGCTTAAAGTACAGTGAACCTTTTGGAATCGTTACCATCATCCCACCTTTGCAGAAGGTTTATCATTTAAAAGCCGTAACAGTCAAGCTTAAAAAAATGAACAGAAATAATCAGGTATCCAGCTTTCTCTTCATAAAAGTAGGAACACAGGTTCTGTACTGAGGTGTCTTTGGGAACCCAGTCTGGATCCACTTCAGCACCTGATCTGTCTTGTTTCAGCCTAGACAGTTTCTTCCAGACCTGACTCCATGGAACTTACAGATGGTCAAAGCTAGAATGGGATCGAGGCGGAGGAAGATGAAACAAAGGCTGTGTTTTGGACATTGTACCAGGAGGACACCAAGTATGGGGAATATCAGCTGACTCTGCTTGCAAGTTTATCACCAGCTTGCTACATAGACACCCTTTATGAAAGTGTCAGAGATCAAAAAGTTAGGAAATGCGTGTAAATGTGCCACCTCGAAGCCATCAACTGTATGTCTGACCATGTTTGAATGATTGGTTGTTCATTGCTGACCCCATGCTCCTTGCTTGTCCTAGGGTGGACTAGGAGATACTACTCAACAAGCCCACAGCCTTTCTGTATCTAAAAATGTCCAGAAGGGTCCAGCTTGCTCTTAGTTTAGTCACCAATCTCACAGAAACTCTGTTTTGGAGAAAGGGAAGCCCAGATTCTTTCACTGACTGTTGTGATAATTTGGTTTTTATTAAACCCTGCATCAAAAACTTAAGCAAGCATCTCCTTGAGGAATAGTGACTTAATCCCTCCATGTTTCAAGTCCCCATCTGAGGACTGAGGGTGATACTGCACCCTCTATTCAGGAGTTCATCAGATTGTGTTTCCAAGCCCGTGTTTTTGCAGCACCTGACTCAGCAAAGCCGCTGGGTACTAATGTAATGCAAACAGCTACTTGCAATGAAGAATGATAAATAGCTTGTTGTCTGCCTTTCTTTTCCAAGAGCTGTTTATTCAATTCTGAATAGTTAAGTAAAAATACTTAAACAACAGACATATAACAAGAGTCAGTCAGCTATTTCAACCAAAAGGTTTAATGCCAAAGCTGAATCGTCAGTCTATCATTGTTTCTCACTTGATTAATCTAAACCCCATCAAAGCCTCTTCAAAGTCTCCCACTGACTTTTATGGGGTTTGGATCAGCTGTTTTGCAATTTTCCCAAAGCAAACAGAACTGGCATGATGAAAGAAATGTGAAGAGACAGGAGATACACATAGACCAAAGTCTGACACCAAACATCTAATCAGAAGGCAACTTTATCCTACAGGAGCATAAAAAAAAAGATAAAAATCTTTTTGGATATGAACAAATTCTGAACGACAGAATAGAGCCTGCAGCCCATTGACGAGTAAGTGAGGAGGGCGCTGTGCAGCTCTTCCCCTAAGGTAAGCACAGGGCTCATTTCTATTAAATGAAAGCCTGCACTTACAGCAGTTACCAGGATGAACCAAGGAGCTCTTAGCATTCAACTTCACTTGTTGTCTGGTGACTTTGCTACAGATCTTCTCCAGGACTTTGGTCACATCTGCCAAACTTTTGTAGGCTTCTCATGTACCTTGAGTATGGATATACCTTGGGCATAGGGACGCAGGATGCTCATTTGTGAGCAACCAAATCCCATGCCATATATGTCAGAGAGACCTATAGTAACTTCTATGTGTATTTAAGACAGCTGACTGGGGCTGTGAGCCACCAGTTCAGGATCTGCAGCCAAATACACACACAAAGAATCAACCACCTTTCTTTATAACAGAATAGAACCTGAAGGGAGTAAATGTATCAGCTGCTCTACACAGTCCTTAATGAAAGATGGAAACCCAGCTAAAGCATTAACATTCTTCTGGTCATTCTGTAGCATTTGAAGGTCACACATGTAACGCAAGCTGGTTATTTTGGAACTCATTGCCTAATAAAGATGAATTACTCACAGAACTGGAATCTGGTGGTTTCTGAGGGATCAGTGATCAGAGCCTGATAACAGTCCTTATAGGAAAATGGAAGTGTCTCAACCCATCATTTATATCCTTGGTACTTCTGAAAGGCCTCTTGTGTCTGGCCTGCAAAGATTAATGAATAAAATTGATTCACAGGAGGAAAAGCAAATGAAAAATGTACAAGAGCTCTGACAGTTTTTATTTAGATTTCTAAAGGGTGTGATTTCACGAAGACAGATGGCAAAATAAAAAGAGATAGAGTCAGGAAATCAATACAAAATAAATTAAAATAAAAAGAAAATACAAGAAAATAAAAACAAAGACTATAAGTGGGAGATTTTGACGTACACAGAATAAAAATAATGTTTAAGAGCCTAGAGGATTCTTGTCTGTGAGGGCACATTTAAAAGAGCTTTTAAAGTGTATTTGAAGCAGAAGGGTTTGGGGTAGAAGGAGTAAAGAGATAGCTCATAATATAGAAAAGACAAAGCAGCACAGTAGCACTAGAGAAAAAGTCAGAAAATATTTTGCCCTGTGATGGAGTGAAAAAGCTTAACCTGTTCCTTTTATCAAAAAGATGATTTGATCTGTTGAACTTTCAACTGAGAAAGAGCAGTTGAGATGCTGTTCTGCACTAAATTCGCAAGGTTGTTACTGAACTCAGTGCAGGACTCATCAGGAGAAACTCTGCCCTGTGTTGAAGCATTGAGCTAGTGGTTCCATCAATTTTAAACCTTCTGGGAAGTTTGCATTCTACTGTGTTTAAAACTGCTTTATGAACTGAAAATGGGAGTTAGTCACACCTCGAGAGCAGCCTATAAACTCTGAGGCTGGGACTTGAACAAAAGTGAATGATCACCTGAAGAAGTAAGATTACAGTATAAAGGGGTTTAAAGAACTACTTGCACTTCCAATGACCAGACCAAGGGAGTACATGTAAAAAGTTTTGCTGACCCAGCAGAAAAGAATATCTTAAAACCCATTAATATCTTCACTTACAGGAGTCTGACAGTTCTGAGTATCCCAGAGTAATAAGTCACCTGCTGGACCATCCTTCCCTTCTTCATCCCTTAGCATCAACTGGTTTCTCTGTCTCCCTTTTTTTCTTCAGACCAGTTTTATCTGACATAATATTTACACTTCCATCGCAAATATTTTTTTTTTCTCTAAGAAAGTGTAGGGGTTTTTGCCAAATATTCTCTTTTCTTTCCTCACATCAAAAAGCAGGAATGAAGCACAACTCATTTCAATTCTGCAGATGTGCTGTCTGAAAATGAAAACCATCTCACAAACAATAGCACTTTTCAATTGCAATGAATTTGCACATTGGATGAGGAAGAGTGTATAAGCACAGAGGTTGATTTCTGAGACGAAAACATTTAAAAGTGCACATAAAAAAGAATCTAGCTAAGTGGTGCTGCAGCAATCAAAAATCAGAATGTGCTTCTGAGAAGGGCAAGGCTCAGCAGAAAAAATACTTGTAGCTAAAGGGAATGTGTCCATATTAGCTTTCTATTAAATGGTGCAGGGAGACAAATGTCAATAGTGTCACCCAGATGTGATTCTGAATTAGCAAACTCTTGAAAGCATATGTGTATATGCATTATATAACAACCATGCAAAAATTCCATGGGCGGCCGGTGTTCCAGTTGACAGTTAGTGACCATCTCCACTGCAATTGCCATTGGTACAGAGAGGCAGAATGGATCAAAACAAGCCAGAGTGCTCTAATGAACTTGTTGAGTGAATGTATATCCTTCCTTGGCCAGCTGTTCAGGTAGAGCCTGGCAAGCCTAGAAGGATGTAGAGAAGTCTGTTACTGGCTGCTTGCATTACTTTCTGATCAGTGTGAGTTCAGGCAGTAAACAGTGAGTGTAAAAACACAAGGAAAGGTGATGTTGCAGCTAATTTTTTCAAGAGCTTTCTCATTCTAAGTGATTTCATGTTTCAGTTTTCTGCATGAGATGTTTTGATATCTTAAGCTGAAGTAGCAAGCTAGGAAAGGCAGTGACCTAAATATCTTCTAAGTCTGTGACTTAGCCTGCCATATGGGCAACATATGTCCAAGGAAGTAGACTCAACAGAAGGGAGAAACTCTTCCTTCTGGGAAGAGCCACTAGGCAGGAGAACATATGTGGGCTTTTGGCTGTTTGATTCCAGAACAAAGCACTGTAGAATTATAAATTCTTAGCCTTCTGCAAGAGACAGTTGTCCCTACAACATTCCTTAGTGAAGTAAAGCTTGTTTTCATGTATTTGCTTTCGCCACACACTATATCTAATTTCTTAGTTCTGCTTTCTTTACCTCTACTCCAAATTTAACACTGGCATCAAAATTACTGTTCTTCTAATTATTCTAATTATTGTTCTTCTAATCATCAAAAAACACTTTATCCTTGCTAAGGTTGAACACTCATGTGAACCCTGAGCATCATCAACAATGGAATGTGTTCAGACGTTACCATTTTTCATGGCTATCTATTAGTGAATCATAGTGCATTTACATTGAACTAGGACCACGCATAAGTGAACAGGATTGTCGAATCATATCATAGAATCCTAGATGGTTTGAGCTGGAAGAGACCTTAAAGACCATCCAGTTCCAACCCTCCTGCCACGGGCAGGGACAACTTCCACTAGATGAGGTTGCTCAAAGCCCTGTCCAACCTGGCTTTGAACGCTGCCAGGGATGGGGCATGATCTGTTAAAAAATCTCAAAGGATGACAGTAATCTCTCATGAAATGCTACTTTATATCTTGTGGTCTTGCGGACATGCCTCTGCAGCTTCATGGGTGTGGTTATTCCTCCTTCACTGACAGTCTTACTGTATCAAACACTCCCTGTTCATATGTTAAAACAAAATCTTTTTTTCCTTCCTATCTTTGAATGCATCAGATAAGAAAAAACTCCAAAGAGAGTTCAGGATGGGAAAGATGAGTCCAAGATGGTCAGAGATTTCCAGAGCTACAATACTCCTACAAACATCTGTCATGCTTTAAAAAAGCACACTATTTAACATTGCTGTCAGAACACGAAAAATGAAAGTTGTTGCAAATCACCTTAAAATCACAGGAATCTTCCCAGGGAGTGAGGAGGCTGGAGCTAGGAAAATATGACTTTATTTGTCTTGCCAGTGGGGGAGGCTGTGGTGTGGTTAGAAGCCATATTCATGGCAGCTAACAGAGACAGAGGAGTGTTTTCCTTCCTGAACTCCTGGAATGACTCTTTGGTGGCATTAAATGACTGGGACAAAGTGAATCCTCTGGTCAGTGGGATTGCTGAGCTGTTTGGGTTTATTATCGCATAGCCTGACCTTCTGCCAAGCTTTATCCTTTATCATGGCTAAGGCACAGCTATGACCACATCCACATCCATAGAATCACAACTACCATCCAGGACTGAACTTAAGATCTTAAGTTCAGTCCTGCAAACAGGACCTCATGTCACTTCAGCTATGGAGCAACTGAAGGCAAAGGTATGTTGAGAAGGTAGACTTAAGCACTTTGACTGTAAGTGTGATCTGCACCAGAGCCTGTAAATGTGTAGAAGTGATGCCTTGCACCCATGCATGGTGCAATCCAGAACAAGCTGAATTAGTGTCAATTTGGAGTATTTGAAAAATTGTGCATCTCTATCTTCATTCTTTGGTATAAAATAACCTGAGAACTGAATCAATAAATAAATTCATGCAGAGGTCCAACAGTAGCTGGTGATGTTTAAGCACTAATGTGAAATCAATGAAATGTTTTGTTGAAGTAGTTTTTCTTTCAAACAAGATGGGCATGCAAATCTTAACAAAGTTAAGCAAGGTAAGCTCTTTGGACTGCAGTTGAAGGTGTAGAGCTCCAGGGACTTTTTCTACTAAACTTTTAAGGATAAGTATGATGGAGTTGGTAAACCACAGGACCAACTATCTTCTTGGTTTTTACACCATTATGAGCATAAACAAGAACTAACATATGCTGACTTTTTACACAGCTTTCTTCCCTCGCTCTCATAGCCTCTGCTCCCACTGTCCACCAGAAACAAGAACAAACTTGACAATGGCTCTTGGTTTAAGCTAGGCATGTTTACAATTTCAGATTCAGCAAGATACAGCTTGTCCTCAGGTTAACCTTAAATGAGTGTCCCACCATAGCAACATTTTTTTAAGGGCTCAAAAACAAAGCAAACTCAATGAACTTCTAATAGTTTGTCTTCTCCTGATGACATTCAGTGGAAAGAAAAATCAGTGCAATGTCTATCATATGAAACTATTATATAACATGCAGGTAGAAAATACAGATTGAAGATACTGAGTGATGCAGAAAAAAACATCTCTCCCTCAGTACTGGTTTCTTCTCCATTCCTTGGAGATTTTTTGTGTATTGAAAAAGCTCAGAAATCTTCATATTCAAGAAGGGACTCATTGTTAAGTTTTATGTAGCCTAAATGCCTGCATGCGCCTGGTACTGCTCATCACATCAACTGCAGTAAACATGACCTGCTTGAAAACAGACTGGTTTTTGTTTTGACATGTGAATAAATGGATTAGAATTCATTCTTCAGAGAGATAGGGAAAAGGGGGAAAGGAGCATGCAAGCAAGCTGTAACTAGAAAGACCCTCGATGTGCCTGCAAAGTGATTCCATTGGCACAAATCCTGTGTTTTGAAGTGCAAGCACCAAACTGTGACTACCAGAGTGAACCAGGCAAAGCATGCTTGTTCCTCTATTCAATGGTTTGTTATAAGTCTGCAAACTGAAATTAGGAAAATCCAGTCAAGGCTAGTGACTGGGTTCAGTATCCTTTCTCTGATAGGGGACAGTGAGGAAAGCACAGAAGAAACAAGGTGAGGCTAGATTTGCATTTCCCATGGCTGTATCCTACATGTTTGGGGAGGTCAGGAGTTTAGGACTGCCTAAGACACTAGATTTATGTTCCAGAAATTTCTCTACTCCCTTTTTAATCCCACCTATAAAGTAGCTTTCCATAATATTCTGCCATTCAGCTAGACATCTGAAATCCTGCATACTTTCCTCCTGTCTTTTCTGAGGATATCTCTCCACTCTGAGCCCATTGGCTGCATTTTGCCTTCAGTCTTTAAAGCATTCTTGCAGAGATCTTACCCTTTGGCCCTGGATCTTGTCCTGCATCTATTTTTATAAACGGAAAGTCACTTATCTCCATTTTTCTCAGATTGCAGTCCGACAAATAATTGAATTCCACACTGCTCCTAAAAGGAATAGTTCTCTCCCCATTTTTTGTGCCACCAGTATGACAGTACAGTAAGCCAGATCAGGGAATTGCTCTGGCTGAAAACTAACCAACTAACTCAGTCTATCTCACTACACAGCACTGCAAGGAGTCATAGAGGTACAAGGTGAAAGAATGACAGTACTTCGTTAAGAAAAAGAGAGAGGGCAAGATCATATTTTTCTTCAGTAATAAGCACATCCTTGCATTGTGAGACTGCATGCTGAAGCCATTTCCCTGCCTCCAGTACCTCTTTTCCATCATGACTTTTTTCGTAAGTCCAAAAGGACATGGACTTCCAAGCCTTTCCAACCCGGAAGGCACAAAGCCACCAGCTGTTTGCAGCCTGAAGGTCAGTATTCTCTAAACAAAATAGTTTTAGTCAACAACCGGAAAACAACCTTGTATCAAAAATTACTGTGGGAAGCTACCACTGCATATGGGGCCCTAGCAGTCCGACATGCTGCTCTATACCCCAGAAACTTCCCATCACTCATTTTTATTTCGCTAAAGAATGTGGTTGGTCTATGCTTTTACAGCTCAGACAGCCTGCTCCAGTTGCAACCCATGCCTGCCACAGCTGTCAGTCACTACTGAAATCAGGGTGGTGTCCCCTGGTTGGCCAAAGTTGTGTTTTCTTTCTTTTGTATGGAAGGGCACCTTGCCACCATTTTTATTTCTATTTCAGAATGACTTCTTTCTGAGCACCTCAGCAGGAATCATCAGAAGTTACTGCCTTGCACAAAAGAAGAACGTGGCCAGTCATTTTTTCCAGGAACCACAGAAGCCCAGATACCACCAGTGAACAGCCTCTGGGTGGAGAAGTGGTTCTCAGCTCCTGCAGAGCTCTGCGCTCTCTGGCTTCTCTATGGTAGTAAGTTAAATATGCACGGCCCATGCTCAGAGGCCAACTGGCAATAAGGTCTCTGTGTGAATATTCATAAGCTCTGTTACTTCCCCAGAAAGAGATTTCTGCTTCCAAAATGCCTTTTGTAAGCAGTTCCTGGCCTGTGCAAAACTAGGAGAATAGCACAGGCTAAGAGCTGTTCGCAACGTACATTTGTATGTTTGTATATAAGCAAACCACCTCAATGGGAGGGGAGAGAACCTAGTTGTAGGACTCCTGTTGTGATGTTGCAGATGCCTTCAGGGCTCTTGGAACGTTTTATATACCAGTTAATACTGACTCAGAACCAGAAAGTATCTCAGCTTTTCTGAGAGGGAGGAGGGACTGACTGGAATTATTTACATTTCAGCCCATGTTGCTGAAGAAAGTACAGAAGGTGTTTCTTGCGCTCCAGGACTACAGAAAATAAAATGATGTGCCAAAGGACAACAGTTTCCTTTCTTCCATGCTGCATGTTTATCTCATGTTGTTTTAAGGGACTGTCACGTACACCATCTGGAATAGTTCAATAGTACCATTCAGAGATAGATTGTATGACATTCTAGCCAGTGACCACAGACAAGCTAGAAAGCTATTCTTTCATCCAGTCATAGCTATATAAAAGTTCAGTGCCTACTCTACCTTGTTGAACGTTCTTTTTCTAAAATAGTGGAAAAAGAAGCCATTAATTTAATATGTTTTGTCCCACCTGCCTTAGCTCTGACTCTGCAAATAGCATAAACTTTCTTCCAGAGGCTCATACTATACTCCCTGTTCTAGCAGGAGAGCTTAGATGTTTCATTTAGATTAAACAATTAAGGGAGGATTAATCTCTCCTAAGGTCAAAAGTCTAAAAGGCAGTTTTTCCAGTCTTAAGAGAACCATCAAAGATAGGTCAAGTTAACTGTCTTCTGAAGATGCTTTTTTCCCTTTTTTAATCATGAAGGAAGCCAAGGTGATGAACTTGGAATTAAATACCTAATGCCTGTATATCTACCTTAGCAAAACAGACCTCTCTGTGCATATGCACAGTAACTGGCATTAGGAATCATACTAGAGTGCTGGTTTTTCCCTAGAACTTCAACAAATTATTGAAATACAAGTGCCAGGAACTGGGCACTTTATAGTTCCTGTCTTGGGGTTTAGACTGTCTTTGAGCCACATTTTCTCAAGTTTGGTGCAGCAGGACTGTGCAACCCCAACACAGTTTGGATGGACTGTTAACATCAAGATGTGAGACAGTGCTTAAGAAATGATCACATAGAAAAAACACACACAGAAGAGTAAATTGGACCATAGCATCTTACTTAATCTTGAGATAAAATAAGACAAGATGAATCTCAGTTGATATGTCCTATAAAAAAAGCAATCCAGTTAAACAATTTCATATCTTCTGTAGCTTTCCCAGGCTAGGTGGGTGATAGACCCCCACCAAGCGATAAGACAAACAAACCTTGCAGAATATGTTCTTTCCTGCCATCTAAGACCTTTGCATTGGCCCATATCTGCAAGGAATATTTGCTGGGTGAATGAAGGCAACCTATGTTCATACAGTAAGAAATAGCTTTTAGCTCTGGGCAGCTGTAGAGGTTATCTTTTCATGGGATCTCTTTCAACCTGCATTCCTACTAAAGGAAACTATTATTTTCTTTCTCCCTCTGACATGGTATTGCCTCTCTAACTTTGCAATCCTATGGGCCAGTCATGATTGGTTGGTGGAGCACAGCCCAAGGAAAACAGCAGGAGATGCTCTGCAGAGTTGCTCCAAAAGCAGAGGCAAAAGGAATCACATTGTGATTGCAAGAGACATGGCAGCTGTAATAAAGCAGAGAAACATGCTCTGTCTCTCAGCTAGAGCTATTTTCCTTGCTCTTGATAAGATTTCAGATATTATTTTTTTAACATAGGTATGGAATCTATACCAGTAGCTGCACTTGAGGCATTCACTTTTCCTGTAGTTTTCATAGTCCATACACAGAAATAGACTTCTCAAAGACACAGAAGAAAAATGAGAAATGGATCAGATTCCTGAACATCCTACAAATTCCTCTTCCTAATCCTGCAAATTCTTATTTCTCCCCACAGACTATAAAAAAAACTTAGTCATTAGTTATTAGCTCAGACAGAGTAACCTTGCAGATGTCTGAAGTTGGATTAAATTAGTCCCACCTGTAGTCTCAACTGTGTAGCCACCCCTTAGCACCAGTGGAGAAAGAAAGGTCTCTACCAAGCAATTCACCTGAGTTGGCTTAAAAACCTGTCTTAGGATGGCTGACTTAAAAACCTACCTTAGGATTCAAAGGATGAATACCTTTGAGAAGCACCTTCTCCATGCGCTAACTTTTAAGAATGTTTCTGTAGCTATATCTGGATAAACAACTACTTGGACAGTTCTAGTTATGAACCTCCTGCCCTATGTACTTTCCCAGTCCTACCAATGTCATGATCAAGAAATATGAAAAGATACAAAAATAGCTCCTGGGATGACGGTGGGCAGGGATGGACTGTTTTGTCAGGGGTGATTAATGCTATGAATATATTATATTTGAGTGCATACTAAAGAATGTCCTGTTCTTTCCATCCCAAGGGGCATGATTTAAATCTTAGAATATAGTGTCCCAGCCAGAAAAATGGTTAGTCACCCCAGAGCAAACCAACATGCAAACAGTGTGCACAAGCAGGAGACAAGGACACAAGCAAAACAAACGGTGTGCCAACATATTATGCTTAGTCCTGCAAAGTGAACATTGAGTGGGAATATAAATACGTGGAAGAGCTCCCACCAGGAAAGGAGTTATTCATTTATTCTGAAAGTCATTACTGGCACTGGAAAAGAGGTTAAAGATTGACCCAGCATAAACTTAGGCTAGAAGGCAGAAGGCAATTTTGAGTGACTGGAGCAGTTTGGTTCTACTCTAGGTGATATTGGGTCACAATGTCACCAATGAATAACTTCCTACATCTTAAACAGGGTCTTGAGAGCGTTTGGCTGACACATGGGAGACAGACAGATGTTATTTTGTTTGGATAGAACTTCTGGAGATCTATAAATCAAAAATAATATCGATGTTATTTGGATATGGTTAAACAAATCTTGTGTTGAGTCATAAGGCAAACTAGATTTTGGTCAATCTCTGCCAGCTGCATTGCATCTTATTTTATCAACAGGATTCAAGAATAGCACATATTTATGTGTCTTTAAGTACATTCTTGCTCCTTGCAGAGGAAGATACAGAAGGGTTTAGCCTCCAGCTCAGCAGACACAGATGTAAAACCCTGGCTGGAACCCTTTGTGTCCTTGACCAAGTTCCCTTTGTCTTTTATCAACCTTATCTACCTGTACAGACATGGCCAGAAGAAAAGCACAGGTCAAAATTTTCTGAAGGGTTTGAAGCTTTCAATCTGACATTGAAATAACAAGGCTACCCTCTCAATTCTAGGGGACTTAGACATATAACTGTCTTGTAGGATCTGCCTTCTCTCTTTTGGCCATTTTTCTGACAGGATGGAAAGCGGGAGCACACAAGTCTGTGTAGCTGCCCACATATGCTACCTTCCAATCAGCCTATAACAGAGGACTCTCATGAAAGCCAGTTTGTGCTATTAACACAGCCTCAGCTGCATCCTATTCCTACCCTTTTGTTATGAATTTCAAATATTCTCAGGCATGCAAAAGTCTTGATAGCAGCCTGCTTAGAGTTCCCTGTTGATTCTCCCAGTGTTTCTTTTCTTTAGCTCCTGTTTGTATTGTCCAGGACAATATGCCCAAAAGGGAAGACAAACCTGATGCTTTAAAAGATGCTGTTGTGTATGCTGCAAGAGACCCCGGGATTCATCTAAATGGTGGGCTTAAGGTGCAAGAAGATCTGATATGGCTGAATGCTAGAGATTGCAAAGAGCAGCTTCTATCAGTGCAGCTTCAGGTCAAAGACAAAATAAGAGTGCAGACATCCATTTTATCCAAATCATTACCTGAGATTCAGTACATTGCACCTCAGACAGAGATGCTGGGATTCAGCTCCAGATTCATGCACCACATTCAAGGCTTGCTCTTACAGCCTTATATTGTCAGTGGCTGGAAACCAGCCCTTCTAGGTGCGATTTATCTGACCTATGTCAGATGTCTATTTTATGGTGACATAAGAAATGATAGCAAACAACCCCAATATCTCAAGTTAAAACCCCACCAGAATATGGAGTCGTGCTTAAGTAACTGAGCAGAGAAAAAGGGAAAACTTGTTACTGGGAATGTTCTGCTTGAAAGATTTTTTTTTCCTCATTACTACATTTTAAAGTCATTACATTTTAAAATGTAATAACGAGTAATGAGAAATTGGAGGAAGGGCAAAACTGTCGGTAGCTTTATGCATTATACCACCACCCACAGGAAATATAAATCATATTTCGTACTTATTCTGAGAATGGACCATTTTGTGACCCTGTGGCTGGTTCTTATTCTTCTAGATGAATTCCTGTCTAGGTTTTCAGTTTACTAGCTACCCATTAAAATGGCATTTATAGTTCAGTTAAGAAAAAAAAGTGCCTCTATTAATTTTTAAACTACTTTCTACCACCCCCAATCCCTTCCAACAGATTTAATAAAAAAATAAAAAAAATAAAAAAATAAAAAAGAAATAAAAGGCTGCTTTACTGCAAGGATAGTTAAACTTTAGCTGCAAAAGAAAACTGAACCACAGTTTATCTGTGAAAAGACAAACATAAAATAAAGTGCTGTAACGATTAGTATGTCAGATTCTTTTTGAAGGTGTCTGGAGTTGCCCATGCTTCTGTAGGTCAGATTATGCCAAGAGAGGGTCTTCAGAAAAACTGGTCTAACTTTCAGTTGTAAGTTAATAAGGATGGTCCAGAGGGATTTGATCCAGTTCCATTCAACTTCTCTATGCCACCACTTGCTCGTTCTGGAAAAGTACATTTGCTTGTAGCTTCTGAACATTTAGAAACAGTGTCTGGATGTCCAGTCTGCAGGACCATGGGTACTGGTCGCATGCAGTTGGTCTACATGTACACAGGTTTTAACACATCAACAGCCTCTCTGCATGCGGGATAGATAATGCATACACACATATTTCTGCAAAGATTTTCACAGATATACGTACAGGAATCCTAAGTGCAATTCCCAGCATCATGAAATGAGAATGGCAGTATGTGTTTGCATAGTAACCCCTTCTTTAAATCAGATGCAATCACAACTACTGCTATGAAAAGCTGCAGCAGTAAATGCTTATTGCACTTACCTTGAAAATCACACCTTACCTCTTCATCCAGTGAAAGTAAACATGGCATTAATTGTACCTTCCTGCGAGGCAGCTAAAAGCAAAGCATCCAGTTTATCTGTGGCAAGTTCTGAAGTGAACTTTATATTCATTTCAGTCCCACTAAATGTTTCCAATTACTGGGAAACAGTATTTTCAGGATTTTCATCGCTAAAATAAAGTAATTGGTGTTCCAACTGAACCAAATCCGGTTTGTTTTCATCATTTCTTATTTTATCTTGAAATGAAAATAGCAAGTTTTGACCTGCTCTAGTTATATTATCTCCTACTTCTGTATTTAACCTTTGTTTCCCAATCACCATCAAATGGCACCAGTGTAAATACCATGATTTATAACTCCTAGTGTGGAAATCTTCAGCTAAGAGGGTTTTCCTTTTTGAAATGTCTTGTGTTTCAGTCTCATTACTACAGAATAATTTGAAGTGACATAACCTCATTTCAGTTCCCTTCCATACACGTTACTTGTTCCTGTAATAGCTTGAATACTACCAAATGTTGACAATATTTATTTATTCCCATTTTCTGCAAGCTGTTTAAGGCAAACCCAATGTTGTATGATGTATATAGGCCTTACTATTGCAGCAGATGGATATTCAAGAAGCTTTAACATATTCATTGACCTTGATAGAATACAACTGTCTTCCAAGAGGTGCCAGAAACTGTGCAGGACCATGAATTCAGTGTGGATTTGGTATCTGAGAAAGAACATTTGTACATGACTGCACATCTGCAATTCTAGCTTCAGCCTGCACAGACTTTGAGGTTTTGTCTTCTGGCGTACAAGATGGCACTGAGATCTGCCTTGTCTGGGGGAGCCAGCTCACACTTCAGCTGAATTTCTACATCGAGTTTCAGGTTATGCACTTCAAGGAACACATAATGGACAAATAGGAAAAAAAAGGTAATGATCAAAGGTTCAGCCTGACTGAAAATTCTGGGTTTATTCAACAATCAGAAGAGAGAACTGAAATGAGATATGCTATAAGGTTCTTTGTACCTGCCTTTAAGCATAAATTTCTGAACTTCAGTCTTACCTCTCATTTTCTTTTTCTGAGCAGTTTAGAGCAATGTTTGCTCCTTTCCTTGCAACTTAATATCTTCAAAGTCCATTGAGGAATGCACATTTTGCAGCTCATCTATGCCAAGCCACTAGTCCAAAACCTGTTGTTGCTTGCCCTAGAAGGAATAATTCTGCTCCCTGGAGTCAGTGTAGGCTGTGATACTCTAGGATCTCCTTTGTTTTACTCATCATTTCTCCTTCTTATCCCTATTCTCCTCTAGATAATCCATTTCAAAGAAAAACAACTCCACGTATGGTTGACTGTCATTCTTGCTTTCTAAAAAAAGAGCAATTCCTTTACATTTATCCAGCAAAAAGTTGCCTGTGATTATCCCATATTTCAATTTCAACAGTAAAAGAAAAATAAATGATATATAGAAAAAGTGGCATATGCATCTGGTCACAAGAGGAAGAACAAAAGTTATTGATGAAGCAAGTCCTAGTTTATCTTATAAAAACCCAAGGGATGGTGCTGAGACTGAAATAGACTGTGCTGAGCACATCCTGCCAGGAAGGAAAAAAGTGCAAAATAACCTAGATCTAATTCTGCAGGGTGCTGAGCATGCTTAGCTCTCACTGGAGGTAATGGGAAAGTTCATAGAACTTAGTATCTGGTGCACATGGGCCTGACACAACTCTCTGTCGACGGTAACTCTGAAAATCCTTGTCATCTTGATTCAGTAGCTCTATCCACATTCCAATTGCTGTCACTTTTGAGACATTACTCTGAGCATGCATTCACTGTGATCAATCCACTGACTTTAGTTTTATGTATGTGAAAATTAGAACAGAACTGGAATAAAGCTTTTATAAAAATCTTTTGAGTAGACAGTTCTGCTGCTGGGCCCCCACTCAAAGGCCACGTCATTTGGGCGAAAATTCATCTTCTTGGAAGGGTGTGCAACATTTAATTGTAGTGAAAAACAATGAAGCACATTACTTTGGACTTCTCAGTACTTGTCTGGACTTCTCTGTCTTTGAACACATTTTTGCCTTCATTTCACTGATGTGTGCAAAATTATTTAAGAATGTTTTCCTGTGCTTGCAAATTGTTTTAGGTTCAAATTACCCTTGTCTAAATTCTCCTAAATACAATGGGAAAATTACTCACTCATCTGGTGTTCATTACCTACCCTGTGGTTTGGGGTTTGTTTTAGTAAATCATCTAACTATTTTCAAGGTGTTTTTTAACCTAAGGTTTCCTTAGATTTGTGCATCTGCATCACTTAAGAAGAAACCATTCCACATACATGGAAGAACAAATGAATGCTGCAGTCATTCTCTAAATACCCTTTTAGGGCAATCAGAAAAGTGTTATCAATATACTTCTGGAAATACATAAAAAGCAACCCTGACATAAAGGAAAGAAATCCACACAGTCAACATTGTACTCCTTCTTGTAAAGACCTTGTCAGACTGATAAATTGCTGTAATAGCACAGAGAAAGGATGAATATAATTCTGGGAAAAGGAGTGAATAGTAGAAGGTTTGTATATAATAATGTAATTGAAATGCATTATAAATAGAATGAGTGACAGATAATTTTGTCTGTGTCAGGATCATTGTAACAGCATAAAATAACTGCTTGTATTTTGATAAGGCTGTTAAAACTCTAAAGAGAGTAACAACAGCAATAATTTTTTTTAAATACCTAATCTTTTGGTAGCCTATTATAAAACTCTGCCCATACCAAAAAGTGCAATAGGACACTAGGATGATCAGGAGGGCAGCTAACAAAGTTTGAATGGAACTAATGAAGTCTGGATGAAACTAAGCTGAGGCTTTGCAGAGTGTCTGATGGCTGAAAAGAGTGGTTCATCAAAGACATCCAGCAAACTCTGACAGAGCCAGTGTCCTTGCACTCACATGGCCTGCTTCCTCCATGTTTAGAAAGTGCAAAACACTTCTGAATTGAGCTTTGCCTCATGCTCTGTTCCTACAGCTTCTTTTTAAAATCAGCCCACAATTAATGCAATCAGTGTAACAGAGGAAAGGTTGCTTAGAAGATTTAAATACCAGAAGCTCTCCAGATGGACTTTGACTCACTAATTAACATGACAGGGGAAGTTTCCCTCTATGATGCTATAATGGTGAGATAAACATTTTCCTCTTTGACTTTCTGGATTTATTGCCCCTCTGGTGTTAGCATATGTTTTAGAGTAAATTTCCAAAAGCAAGGTTATGCTGCAACAATTCCAATGGTTTAGGGTTTGATGCTAATTGAAAGGATAGACTAAAATACATAGCCTTCCCAAATATGGCAAGACATTTTATTATCACAGTGGGTCAGAGCGCATTCTTTATGAGCCCACAATGTGCTTGACATTGTGCAAGGCATATCTGCCAGCAGAGTAACAGCTTATTACAATTAACAGATCACAGTTCAGCTCCAACAGTTGACCTCTGTGTTTCAGGTCAAAGTATTTTAGATCACTTTCTACAATGGCTTGGATTTTATGCTAAACAAAACAAGAAAACAAAAAACTGAGGAAGTTTGTCATTGAGAAAGAGGTTTAAAGCAAGAGTAGGTCCTGTAGAAACTTTAAGAGCAGAGGACCATGTTCTTAAGTAACAGAGAAAGCAAGGTTAGTGGGAAACACAGAGCAAGGAGCTGTGAGCAAGGCTAAGATGACCTTGTGTCATTGGTCCCAACAGCTCTAGCCCACCCTCCAAGTGCTCCAGGAGAAAGAGTTCTCCTCCCAGCTGATATGCAGTTATCCTATTCACCCAGCTCATACAGAGAACTGCTCATCCCTCTATCAAAGGTGAAAGAAGAATCATAGAATCCTAGAATGGTTTGGGTAAAACTCTTCCAGTTCCAACCTTCCTCTAGACCATGTTTCTTAAAGGCCTGTTCAACCTGGCCTTGAACACTGCCAAGGATGGGGCAGCCGCAGCTTCTCTGGGCAACCTGTACCAGGGCCTCACCACCCTCACAGGGAAGAACTTCCTAATATCTAAACAAACTCTGCTCTCTGTCAGTTTCCTCAGTAAATCCGCAAATTCTGAGACCCACCAGGCCTTTGAAATAGTTTCTGCCCTCCTCCAAAGAAGACCTGGAGCTGGGCTACATTCAACTGGCTCATCCATCCCATGAGCTGTAAGGATCCTACCGACATCACTAAACCTCCTTCAGGGCACAAGTGGCCAAAACAGAGCTCTTTGGAAATGGCAAGAAAATAGAAAAGGTTCTGTTTATAAAAGCTCTAAAGAGAGATTTCCTCCATTCCCCTTCAGTAGAGTTTCACTAAACCTTTGGGTTTTTCTCTCTTGCCTGTGAAATCAGAGTAGGATCAGAGAGGAAAAGCATTTCACTTCTTCATGATACATTTCTGTTTAAAAAGAAAAAAAAATACCAGGGGCATTAGCCTGTACCATACATGGTAGGATTTTACTGACTCTTAAGTGCTTCTTACCTTTGGACTGTTGGCTAGTAACAGACCATACATTCGTTCATTTCTGATAAGGCAACTGTGCTCTTTTTCATCATCCTCAGCAGGGAAGGGGATGTCATGTGCTATAAACTTCGTAGTGTTTCACAAGCACCCTGGGATTTCAAAACTGCTTGTCATAATATTGTAACAGTTTTGCAGCTATAGCAAGCTTGGCAGTAGTCACAACACTTAATGCTGGTCAGACAGAAACACATGCTTCATCATATAGTTCAAGTGACTTGGTGGTAAATCACCTGAAATTGCAACAGGCAAAGAGCATAGATGACAGCCATACTCCATTCAGCTACTGTATGGCAGAGGACCTCTCTATAATGTTATCATGTATCTAACAGCTCAGGTAGCTTTCCACAGCATTTACTCCACAGAAATTGCTACAGTCCTGTCCTGGGTTCAGCAGCAGCAGTCATTTTTCTCCTTCCTAGTAGCTGGTGCAGTGCTGTGGTTTTGACTTTCAGCCTGGGAACAGCGCTGATAA
>WYDI02016293.1:0-26884 GCA_009867235.2 Psittacus erithacus
ATTTAATATTTTATAGCAACATAATTATATTACATATTATATAATATATTGGTTTTCAGATATAATATAATATTTTATAATTCTGTGATATTCTAGTGGAAGCTGAGCTTTAAGGATGCAGCCCTCAAAATCTGGACTGGACTCCCAAAGATACCCAAGGTCACACTAAACTTCACTTTCTTCCACTCAGATTAGCACTTCAGGTCTCTGCTTTATGTTCTCTAACACAAACCTGTAGGTATGTGCACATGCACATGTGTGTAGTGTTATTTGAAAATTACAAAACAAAACACACCCCACACTCATGCTTCTTCTGACAGAAGCATGTTGAGAGAACAAAAACTGATTGATGTTATTCATATTGCACTGAGTACTGGAAGGCTTTCAAATACACCGCAATAAGACTAGACTTGACTAGAATACCTATAATACTTCTTTCTGAGCAAAGCACTTAATAAATGGAAGTGAATATGATGAAATTTGGTCCTAAAGAGATGCCAGAATGTAACTGCTTGGGGTTTTGATTCTGCTTAGACTTTTGAACATACTTTATTGGGTGCCTGAATCATCCTTTTCAAGAACAAGATCTCCACCTTTTCTGAAACCAGGTATAAATGTCAGTACTTGCAGGGCTGGGGTGTGACTGCACATTGGTTTGTAGTAAAGCCAACAAGAGGAATGGGTTTCTTTTAGAATATCCCCCTTTGAAATTTTCACTTCAGATATCCTGTGTGCTTTCGGGTTTTTTTTTTTGTTGTTATTGTTTTGTTTCTTCTTTTTTGGTTGTTTGGGTCTTTTTGTTATTTTTGTTTTGATTGGTCGGTTTGGTTTTTTCCCTGTGGGTAGATGCTGGCATATAAATAAGTATAGTAGTCTCTCTTTCCATTTGCCAGTTGTGATTAAAACAACAAAGATGAGGAAAGCAAAATAAACCTTTTTCATTCGAATTTTCATGGTGGAAGCATTCTGAAATGGAGTAACATCAAGAAAAATCTATATGCTTCCTTCAAAGAAACATAAATTTTACTTAGAACTTCTATTCTTTTTAACAGCTCTGTAATTTTTAAAGAGTAGTTTGTTTTATTCCGTATCCCATGAGAAATAAATTGTTCATTCGTTTTGCCAGGAGACTTACATTTAACAGTGATCTCCCTTCTTCCCTCCAAAAATGAACTCAAAATCTTTCTGAATGGAACAGAGTACCTGGTGAAGCTGTGGAATATCCATCACTGAAAATGATGGATAGAACAAGTGAGAAAATATAGGTATGTCTCCCCTACCTGGATTTCTCCAAGGATTTTGATACAGCTTCCCACAACCTCCTACTGGAGAAACTGTCACATTACAGTCTTGATGAGTGGCTTGTGCAGTGGGCAAGGGAGCTGGTGGATTGGCAACCAGTCACTTATGGGGTCCCCTAGAGACTGACATTGGGCCCAGTGCTGTTTAATGTCTTCATAAGTGATATGGATGATGGGATCAAGTGTACCCTGATAAAATTTGCTGATGATACCAAACTGATTGTGGAAGTGGACATTTTGGAAAGGAGAGACACCCTGCAGGAAGACCTGGACAGGCTGGAAGAGTGGGCTAACAAGAACCTTATGGGGTTCATAGAGTGGACTAACAAAAACAAGTGTAAGGTCTTGCACCTAGTCCAGGGGTGCAACACAGGCTGGGACCTACCTGACTGGGGAGCACCTCTGTGAAAAGGGACCTCAGGGTCCTGGAGGACATAAGCTCAATAGGAGTGAACAGTGTGCGCCTGTGGTAAAGAAAACCAATAGGATGCTGATGGAACATCAACAAGGCCATCACCAGTAGAGGCAAAGATGTCATTACTCCACTCAGTGGTTGTCACACCTGCAATGTGTTCAGTTTTGGTCTCCACTCCACAAAAATAATGTAGACAGACTGCAGAAGGGCTCCAAAGATGCTCCAAGGGCTGGGAAGCCTGAGAAAAATATGAGAAAAGGCATCCAAATTGGATAGTATTAGTTGATGGGCAATATGAGCAAAATTACCTTCTGGATTGCTGCTGTCATTATTAAGTCTAATCAACTAGTTCTTGCTTCTAATGCAACACAGCCACACAGAAAAGGAATAGTGGGTGTTAGGTATGACTTGGTATTTCCACTCACCTAAAAGCTAGATATGTCTGACAGCCTGTGCCAGACAAGTTATGATTCCTAAGGTTTTGTTGCAGATAATCTAAGCTTCACTGCTAGCTTTACCTATGCAGTCAGTAAGGATTTACATTATAAAAGCTTTAATTTCTAAGGCAGTAAAGTAGATTTTGAAAGCTTGAAGTGGTGTAAGATGACTATCAGCAGACTGCCTTCTGTAAATTTTCTCAGATTTGTGATAGCCTCCAAGGTGTGCCTGAGCATTTGGAGGCATATTGGAGGAAGCATAACAATTTAGCAATATAACTGACCAAGGTCTAGTGTACAGAGGCATGCTTAGGAGCCATTTAGTATGAATGCAGCCAGGAGATTATTCATGGTATTCCAGAATTTTAAAACCGGAAATGACCTGTACCAAGGTGAGAGTTGTGCATCTCTTGATATTCAGCCTCTAAGGTCACTCACAGAGCCTGTGGCAGGGCAGGGAACCAGCTCCTCCTTTCCCAAATTTCCTTACCACCAGAAATTCTGATTTCTAGGCATCTAACCAACTCAGAAATAGTGCATAAAACCCTGTCAGAATAGCAGATGCATAAAGGCACAGTTGGATTTAGAAAACACCAGTATTCAGGGGGCCTAGATCACTACTCTGTCCCCAGTAAAAGAGAAGCTACATTTTCCAGTCCTTTCCATATTCTAACTTGAGTCCTGGGACCTAGCTTCCTATCCTGAGAAATTTATTTGACTACCCTGAAAAAGTTTAGTTTCTCAAATCCTTCCTTTCCATCTTAGAGATCTGCTCATCCTCATTTCCTGCTCTGACAGTACTAGCCAGAAGACTAATGGAAGGTCAGAAAGCAGCTAATGATGCAAAGTTCCTGGGAAAAAAAAAACTTTCTAAAACAGCCCAGGGACTGGGAAATTGGGAGTCATGCAGGCACCTCTATTGCAGAAGCCTGGGTCACTAATCTTCCCTTGTAACGGGACACCTCTTGCAATTTGATTCAAGGACTCCTTTCCGAGCAATAAGACACTGCATTAAACAGCAGACGCAGAGAAAGTGGGGCGGGTGCATGGAGGGGGGAAGGGAAAGAAAGTAATTTAGCATCTGGCGAAATGGATTGTGAACATACAGAAGATGTTATACTGTTAAGACTTCTCTCTGTCTTCCTTTCCCTCTCTCTCCTTTTATTAAAGGCCTAGGCAATTTAAAAATGGAGGCAGTGTATCCCACTTAATAGCGTTGCTGTTAATCTTCTCACCAGTCAGCTCTCAGATCTAAGTATCGAACGCACAAAAACCCTCCTCCTGTCACCAGCTGTGGTTAGGGAGTGACTGTCCTCAGGGGCTCCAAGCCTCAAAAAAAAATAAAGAAAGAGAGAATCACCGCTGAGAAAAGGCAATAACAGGAGTCTGCTGTTGTCTAACCTGCCATATAAATGAAACAATCAAAGAAGACAACAAAGGAAACTCCACTAACATCCAGAGGCAAAAGCAGTTTGCTGTAATATATCCTGGCTTGGGGAACTATTTTTAGCCAAACCCCTCTTTTTTTAACAGACACACGCAATCTCTTTCTAATTTTGATTAAGAGAAGAGAGGACAAAAAAAAAAAACCAACTCGAAGACAGGTAGGGAAGAATGTGAAGAGGGAGCCAGTTACAAGAGAGACCTGAATTAAAACAAATCCTTGTGCGTGTGTAAAGGATAAAAACAATTGTTTTGAATGTTTAAATAAAAGGTTCTGATATTAACACTGTTCAGTTGTCTGAAAGACTCAGTCATTATTAGTATTTAATATTGGTACTGTGATCACATGTAAGTGCTAATGGCCTGAAACCCTGTTGTGCTTGGAGCTGCATCAGAATAAAGGAAACAGATGGGTCTGACCTCAAATTTATATATATATTTCTATGTATTTTTATAATCTATTTTTATGAATTTAACACATATAAATGCATGTCTGCATATGTGTGAGCAAGCACGCGCACACACACATAGTAAGTGACATCCGTATGTATATAGAGGACGCATTTACATCATAATAATGAAATCTCATTAAAAATCTTTCAGAGATTTGGGATAGGGGTTAATTTTGAGATTTCTGTTTCCAAGCTTGGCTTCTGATCCATGATTTCTCATGTAGTTATTGACCTCCCAGAGCTAAGAAAAAATACCCAGACATTCCCTATTCACTGTCAAACCCTGAATTAGCAGCACTGGAGAAATGAACCTGTGTAGTAGCTTAAGGCCACATGAGTGATTTATGGCTGGCACCCACAATCAACACCAGAATATCAGGCCATAGGTAGAGTATTCAGCTGGTATGGACGATCCTTTAATTCTGACCCACAAATTATTTGCATTCTCAGGACTATCTAACACAACATGTATTATAATACATGGATGTATCATCACATCCAACTATGTTTCTATATAAATATCATCGCCTCTAACTTTGGAGAAGACATCTGCATTCGAGCTTGTTGTCGAGACTGCCTTTGGAAAAGAGTGGCTACTTTTCAGGTGCATTTCTTTCTTCTTCAGACGACCCTTTCTCCTTCAGAAGAACACACCCCAGACATATGTAGAGCTCTGTCTGCAATGAACCCAAATATAAACAGATGAACTTCATCCATGACACACTGTCTCTTGGCTATACTTTGGTCCAGTTTCAATTGGTGGGATGATTTATATTCCCTAAAAGAGTATTCAAGGGTCTCCAGATTATAGCACATTCACAGGAGATGTGGTTTGAATAATACCAATCTGAAGATGAACTGACCTCTAATCTCCGTAGTAAACACACCTTCACATGCTGTTATCATCTCACATACTAAGCATAAATGCTTTCTGGGCTGCCATTTGGAGGCATCTGACCATCCATATTCAGAAAATACAACCCTAAATTAGGCACTCTTGTTCATCCATTTGGAAACAAATCCTCAAGTTTTTTTCAATTTATGCCCTTAGGTCTACAGGTTGTAGGTTTGATACCATGTAATGGTCATGAGCATAGTCATTACATAACAAACCTTCAGTATAAATTCCTGTTAATTGGCTAACAGCCCTGGGCAAAGCACTAGTTATTAAGGAACTTTAAAAGTAAGTTAGCAGCTTGGAGCCATCAGCCCCTTAAAATCTGCCAGTCGCCTCCTGAAAAATTATTTAACAAAAATATGGGTTTTTCAGGAAAAAAAACCCAAAAACCAAACATTTTCCTGTTGTTGCTGGCAGTCCTGGCTGACAGCCAAAGCACTACAATGGTTTTCATGCTGCTAGAAATAAAGCTTGATATCTACAACTGTGTCAGTACTTGGGAGAAATTTCCTCTCGTTTCTTAAGAGGGTTCTAGAAGGTAACTGCACCGATTTCCATAGAAATACCTTCATGTCAAAGACACATCCTTCGTAAAGACTCACCACTAATTAATAGATCACCTTTATTAAAGACTAGCCCATTTTTGCCATGCCCAGTGGGTAAATAATGGGCATACCATCCTCTCTAATATCCTCTATTAGTGCACTTATAGCCATTTATAATTCAGAAGTCTTAAATCCATAGAACACTTCTTCCTGCTATTAATCATTCATCAGCCTTTGATAAAATCTTGAGAAACTTATCCCTTTACATAAAGAGTGACCAACAAATTGATAAATCAGGTGTGGTGACCAGAAAACCAATTCAGTGTTCTATTTTTTTTATCTGTCCCTTTTCAATCTTTTAAAAACATATTTATTGTGACTTCACCCTGGTAATGAATACGTTCAAGCATGTTATGTACTCAAGCTGAAAAAAGTGGAAAAATTGAGGCTCTTGAGACTCAGTTCTGTATGGAGGGTCTGCAAGCAAACAGAGAAAATGTGGAGAGGAGGGCAAGAAGTATTTTCTTATTGCAAGGTTGGTGTAAATGATTATGAGTAACCGAAACTGCATTCAGGCTGTTTTTCAAGCAGGGCTGTCAGGAAATCTGAAGTGGCTGTAGAGCCTTCAGGAGCAGCCACCTCCTATCCTTCTGTTTTATATCCAGCAACAGGGTTTGTGAGATGTGGTAGCACCAAGGAGAAGGGTATGTGAGAGTCAGGAATGGGTGCTCACACTTCTCTTGTTATCTGATGAATGAGTTGTAAAAGTTGACTTTGATAAATGGGTTTGCAAGTCAAAGATGCATGGCAGAGGTCCACCCTTTTGCTGTCTAAAGAAATCAACGTTTCCAAGCCATAGCTGTCCAACAGACCACCTCACCCAAGCTGACCGTTGAGGACTTACAAAGTCAGCAAGTGTTTACTGAATACTCTACCCTTTCCCTCCCTTTATCTCCCAGCAGTGTTTAGATTTAACCCCCATTTCTGCGAAATGCTCAACTTCTTGCTGTTAATTTCAAGCCCGGCTGACGGAGCTCAGCTTGGATCTCTTACCCGTCGGGAGGTGATAAGCAGTTTCCACTCACAGATCACACATAGCTGAGTGATGTTCAGAGACCCTCTTGTTCCCCCAGCCTTGCGCCCTGCGAAGTGACATTAGCGCTGGGTAATGATCTGTAAATGTGTCAGAACTGTGCCACCTAGTGACACCGCTGCCTAGTTCCTTTGGTGAAGTCTCACTGATCGCACAACAGCAAGCTGTAATATAATTAGCGTTAATTTGGTTTCTCGGTAGCTGGCTGCTACACAGCTCCCTGCTCAGCCACTCTCCGCTTCTCCAGAAGACTTTTCTCAATGTAATAAGACCTTCATTAGGGATTTGTTTCCTCCATTTTTGATTGTATAAGGCAATTCTTTTTTTTTTTTTCTTTTTTTTGCAAGTGTTTATTTAAATGGATTTTCTGCACACCAAAATGAAATCTAAACTGCGAGAAGACTTTAGTAAGAAGCATTCTCTTACTGAATTGCGCTGGATCTTTATACCTAGCAACTAGAGCAAATCAGCAATTTCTGGACAGTTTATTTATTATTATTATTAGGGGGTTTTGCTAGGGTTTGTTTGCTTGTTTTTGTTTTGCTTTGTTTTTTCATTATATAACATAGATGCCTTAAGATAAGAACATTATGTTTTTGACGAAATTTCAATTTCCAAGAATTGTTGATTCTACTTTTCTGATTGCCAGTTCCTCCAGTTTCAAAGTGCTTTAAAGGAAAGTTCCAGGTGTCATTTAGAAATATCCATTAAAGTAGTGTATGTACTGTAAAAAGTGTGAAATTTAAGTAAACTACTTTGATTGATCCAAACCAGTTTGGGGGGAATTATTTTTTATTATTCTATTGTTATTTTTCTTGCTGGTGTTGAGATTTTTGTCCTTTTCTGTGATTACAGTGCAAGAAAAGTTCAGAAAGCTAAAAATGTTCTTGCATAAGCAGACTACTCCAAATGAACTTCCCTAGCAACCTTCAATGCCAGCAACACTGGCATAGACTGTATAACCTACCTCGTTTTTGAAGGGGGGCAGTAGCCAACTCAGAGATCAGGAGTTCAATTAAATGGTTCAGACAACAGATTTAAAATAAACAGAACATTGCACTTCTTTTGGTTTCTTTTGTTTGTTTTTCATAAAGCCGAATCATGTTGTGTAAGTCATTGCATTGAGATATTGTGGAAGCTTAAAGTATAAATAATTTATAAAAAACAAACAAACAAATAAACAAAAAAACCCACCCCCAAAAAAAACAAAATCATGAAGGCTTATCACAGAATCATGGAATAATGAATAATCTAGATTTGAAAGGATCTCTGGAAGTCATCTGATCCAATCCTTTCCTCAAAGTAAGGTCAGCATAGCTTTTGTAATATTCCTGTTCTTCTTCAGCATGTGGTTATTACTTGTGGCAGCCCCAAATCTCAGTGGTTGCATGCTTTAATGATTTTGGAACAATGTCCAGTTTACAGAGGGCCACAAAGCAAATGTCAGGAATCATATTCCATAAAACTCAACAATGCTTTGCTATATATAATAGCCAAAATGGAAATAACCATTAGCAATGAGTTAGAATGTTTTGTTTGGGTAAAATGTAAGCAGCTAAATGTAGACTTCTCCACAGGAGCTGGTCACCCTTGACTCCTTTTATAGTCATTGTAAAGCAATTGGCACTAGTAGAAGTGATTCATTTCAGTTTAGAGTAGATGTCTAAAATAGGTCAGATGAATCACACTCTAGCAGAATCTCTTTCTTTACTGAATGCAAAGGAAATCTAGGATTGACTTCTTTTAACTGTTCTTATTTTGGAATTTTGGACAAATTTCCTATTTAAAATCTGCTGGGGTTGAAATTGCCAAAATATCATGTTTCCCACCCTTTAAATTTCCACATTTCAGCCTGAAACATCCTCATTAAAAATACAGTTTATGGTGAAAAAAAAATACAGGTATATATTGAATTAAAAGTTGCCATTGAGTTTAGCTATATTGATAAATGTAGCTGGTTGTTTTAGTATTAATGTCTTCCACTTACTTGTCTTTTCCCATTAGTAGCTATTGAACTATTTTCCAAAGAAGGTAAGCATTTTATCACTGTTTTACAGACATGGAAACTGTGGTAGAGAGGGACCACAGAATCACAGAGAAGATGACTGGAAGGGTTGTCTGGAGACACAGCCTTTTACCAGAAGCACAATATTGAAAACACTAGACTAGACTAGACTAGACTAGAAGACACCAGACCAGACCAGAATAGAATATTTCAGTTGGAAGGCATTTGCAATGATCATCTAGTTCAACTGCTCGACCACCTCATGGCTGCCTAAAAGTTTGAGAATGTTATTAAGGGCATTGTCAAAATGCTACTTAAACACTGACAGGCTTAGGGCAGCAGCTCTAGTTCTAGTGTTTCTTGGTAAATAAATGCTTCGTAATACTCAGTTTAAACTTCCCCTGCCACAGCTTTGAACTACTCTAAGCATCCTATCAGCAGATATCACCTCCCTCTCCGCGTCCCCTCCTCAGCAAGCTGTAGAGAGCAATATAAATTCTAGTATTAACCCTCAGATTACTCCAGTTCATATCAGCCTACAACCTGACTGGCCTGACTGGCTCTTCAGCTCCTCCTTTGTGCCTTTCCTGAGGATGGGGAAAAACATTAACCTTTTTCAGTTACAAACACCTCCTCTTAATAGTCACAATTATTCATAAATGAGAGACAGAGGCCTTACTCAGCCGCATCAGCTAACGCTTTTAATATGCTCAGGTGTATCCTATCTGGTCCACTGGATTCAATAGCATCAAGGTCTTCTAAGTAGTACCTTGTATGTCCTTCCTCACTCTTGGCTGCACTTCTCCCTTCCAAGCCATGTCAATGCACAGTTGTTTGGAGTGGTCTTTGCTTGTGAAAACTGATACAGAGGAGCATTGTGCACTTCAGCCCTTTCCACACTGCTGATGAGTCGGTTGTTGCCTGCAGTTGTTTCCAGTTGTTTAGGTTGTTTCCAACAGTGGACTTGCATTTTCCCTGAACTTCCTTCTACTACTGGCACACCTGTGGATTCCCTTCGTGCTGCTATTGTTCTTCTCTGTCTTAGTGCCAGCTGGACTTTGGTCTTTTTCTTTCATCCTTAGAGCACAAGCAAAGCTTTTATGCTCTTCCTTTGTTTCTCTTCCTTATTTTCACTTTGTGTATGCTCCCTTTCAACATTTTAGTTCATCAAGAACTTCCTTGATTAGCCAAGAAGACCTGGTGGATCTCTTGCTCTTTTTGCATAAACATAGCATTTATTCCGCTGCTCTTTGGTAAGTTTTCTTTAAAACTATGTCAGGTCTCCACAGCACCTCCCCCTTTTCTAGCCATTTTCAGAGGAGTCTGCATAGCAGTTTCTACTGACCTAGTCTGTTCTCCTGAAGTCCACTGTTCTAACTCAGGAGTCACCTTTCCAAGCCTTCCTCCAGATCCTGCAGCCTCGCCATGTCTAAACTACCATCTACGGCCATACACAATGCCAGTTCTTCCCTGTTCATGAGCAGCAGGGCTAGCAGAACACTGACCTTAGTTGTCTGTTCTAGTATTTACACCACAAAATATCTGACTCACAGACACTCAGAGCCAAGAATAGAATCCTTTTTTCTGTTATCTGTGCTGTCTTAAATGAAAATAGTCTATAAATATGTGCAAGCAATGAGGAGATTGGAAGTCTCTGAAGACAAGTTCCCATCTTTCTGTCTTATTTACTGAAGATGGTTAAAAAGCATCTTATCTTACTTGGGAAAAATAGCTGTACACTTGCCAAGGTCAGCAAGATGCAAAGAGATTTGCTGAGGGTTATATTCTCCTCTCTGATCCATTCTGCCAATTTCCACTTCATACTTAGGAATCTGTCCACACATGGGCCTCCTAAGGATGTCAGCAAGAATTCCGCAGGAACAACAACAGAAGAGCTGGTCCCTTCAAAAGTTAGTTGCTCAAGTTAAAACTGCCTCAGGGCAACTTTGACTTATGCATTTGGTTCCTTTGACTTATGCATTCAGTTCCTTTTGCTATAATTGTATGTATTCACAAGCTGCTATTTTTCCTGTCAGGGTGGAAAAAGTGTAAATAAAGAGAACATAGGATTGGAATGGATTGCTTGGATCACTGAGTCTAGGTCACCCTCTAACATAGACAAGCATATCATAAGGTGCCTCTTATAAATTTATCAAGTCTCATCTTTAAACTAGCTAGATTTGTTGTTTCCTAGTGATCTTACTGAAATGCTGCTCCAGAGTTTAATTTCTCTGGTGTTGGAAACCTAATTTCCAACTTAAAATTACTGTTCACTTGTTTGCAAGCAGTTGTTGCTTTGTCAGCTTTCTCAAGTTGTTTAAAAAGCTTTTCTCCTTTCTGCCTGCTTATTATCTTCCCTCATCTGTAAACTTATTCCTTCAAAGCCTTTTGTGTAAAACTAATACAGTCCTGCTCTTCTTATCTCCTCACATGTGTCAGAGTTTTTGTTCTCCTTATTAGCTACAATAGCCTCCTTTCCATCTCTTCCAATCTGCAACTTTTTAACTTGTGTGAGTCTGAGTGACCTGTGAAGCATATGGAATATAGAACAAACTAGATTAGACTAGACTAGACTAGAACTACAATGGTCTTCTATTCAACTGCAGTTAGACTTCATTTTAGGTGTTGCAGTCTTGGTTCTCCTGAGATTCTTTGTTCATTGCCAAGTTTGAATTAGATGAGATACTCTTTGGATATTGCTTTGGTTGAAGATACAGCTGTTATTCTGCAAAGATTACAATTATGATATACTGGATAATACTACAGTCTGCTTTCTCTGTATCTGTTAAACAACTGTGGCTTAAATTAGACCTTTTAGAGAAGGAGAGGGAAGAAGCTCTGATAAGGCATCATGAGTAGTCCCATCTTCCCCAGAAGAAGCCTCATTGCTGCTATCTCTACAGCTTCTTTTCCTTGTCTTTCATGAACTATTCCTCTTCCTCAGATCTTGCTGGTTTTTCCACATCTGCATCACCCCCTTTGCATTCGCCTGCCTCACCTGCTCCTAACCTTTCCCCATGTCGTTCCCCCTTGTCCCTGCCTCAATACCTTAAAACTGCTGCTGCTTTTTCTGCCCACTACACTTTCCTTCCTTAAACTAACCCTGTTTTCTCCACATCTTTGGCTCCCCAATATTCAGCTTCTTGTTTGCTTATTTGTCCAGACCTTCCAGCTTGCTTTCTGCCTTCTCAAGATTCCTCTCCACATTTTTGCTCCCCCCTTCAACATCCATGTTTTGCTCTCTCTTGCATCTTTCCTCAAACCTACCCCTTGTTAGCATTCATTCTGATTCTACATACTGCATATATACATGCAAATACATAGTGCTATGTGAACAATGCTGTGCATATACATACTTTCTCACTGTTGTGCCTCAGCGGAGGAAATCTAGTGAACTAGAAGTTGGTTTGTGCCCTGAAAAATTTAAAAAGTTTTCAAGCCTTCCAGATTTTTCCTTTTTTTCTTCTTTTTTGCAAACTAGCCCTTGTTTGCTACTGAACTGCTGACATGTGAGCTCAGGGGAATTTCTCTTAAAGGCTTGGCTAGGAAATACAGAACCCAAGACAGTGATAAAACTTGCAACTCTCCCACCTCGCAGAGGCTGGAAGGATGTTTATACAAGCAGCTGTAATTTGGTCAAAGTTCTGGTGTTTAGCTTCTCACACCACTTATCAGAATTGCTAAGTCTCAGCTCATGTTGGTTTTTGTTCTTTGGCAGACTCTGAAGCCCAGACTAAGGTTGGGATCCATTGCACCAAACACTCTTTGAGCAACCTGCAGTGAAAGTGAAGCTCTGTCATGAGCAGCTTACACTCATTTAACACATTAAGTCCTTTGCCAGCATAATACCACTTAAATGAAGGAGTGGCAGAGCATTTCCAGCAAATGAAGAGGCAGGAGTACTGCCTGAAATCTTTTTCTGTCTTTTCTCATGGTCCTTCCACCCACTGGTGTTGAATCAGTGGATGTGACAGCTTCACAGCCCCAGACAGAATGACTATGGGTCACATGGGGTGTGAAGATGAGCAAGAGGTGCTATTTACATGTCAAAATAACTGATGTGAACATTCCTGTGACTACTTCAAAGAAACTTCTCATTATCTTTGTTATTAAATGCTTCTGTGTTGCTAAGAAGGGGGACAGGTTAATTGGAAAAATTATGTTTAAACTTTATAAACAGTGCAAGCATGAAACTCATCATTTTAATAAATGTTTTAATGTCTTCTGGATCTAATAGATCTTAACTGATGCATGCTATCATTAAGTTTAATTTAAGAAACTGCCCCTAGAGATGTTTTTTTTAAATTAATGTGAGACATGTTCTCAAACAATATTAGAAATATTTGATTTACCTACATCCTCATCACTGAACCAGATTTTTGTGTAAAGCAGCACCACTTTGCCATCACATCTCGCATACTAAAAAAAAAAAAGAAAAGGAAAGCTTTTTACCCAATATATTAAAATATCAAGTCATCCATCAGTGCAATTCAATCAGCTCCGTAGTAGCTGTTTAATAGTGCAGTGCAATGCTTCAAATAGGGACACGTTAACTGGATCCAAATAAATTATTGCATTAAATTAACCCTTTTCTCTTTCTGAAAATGGATAACAAAGTTGCATGCTTGCATGCTTTTGCCTTATAAGGATTTTAAGAATAACATAGCTGGACTTTAGGCTATTCCCTTTAAACAGCCATTGAGTGTTTAGGAAATAAGCATGTCTATTTAAGCTGAAAGCACATCGCTCTGGTACCTACTTTGGCTGCTCAGATTCTGAGCAGTGAAAACAAGACAAATGAAGTTACCTGAATTGGGTGAAACAGGTTTTGAGAAGAGTGACATGCTGAAAATCTCAAGGATTAGATGGGCAAGACCAGGGATCTTAACAAACAGAGCTTGTGGGTTAATGTTTTCTCTTTGAAGGGAATTTTTAACATTAGCTTAATGGTTTAGAGCCCATGTTAGCATTCATTCTGATTCTACGTACTGCATATATCTTATGTATCTGAAGCCACCACATAAGTCCAGCAGAAGTCAGAGTGATTCCAGCTTTAAAGGGTAAAGAGCTGTGTTACATAGCAGCGTAAAAGAAACAGATAACACAATGTCAGTAAGTCAGCTTAGAGAGGTGCCCACAAGTTAAATAACAGTTTGCTTATATTCTAGTAATTCTGCTCTGAAAGAAAGCACAAATATCGTGTACATTTACAATAAGCCTTTTCACACCCCTATCACCTCTCCAGTCAAGCTATAGGTCTAGGCAAGAAAGCAAGAATTCTTCTGCCTTTTCTAGGTGTTATTTTTATTTATGTGCATATGGAAAGATATATGTTGCAAGAAATAGATTTGCTTTGCTTTCTCTCTTTTCTGCTGTCCTGTTCAATCCAAAACCAAGAAAGGCTTGTTCTCCGAGGCTGGGATGTGACAGTGCTGACAGCACTCTTCTAATGCAATGTGTCTGATGGGACCTACCTCAAATGCCAGAAAACTACCTCATCCATTCAGAAATCAGGAATGAATGACTGCTGATGTTTCAGCTCTGCCCTATCATGGAAACCATCTATTCTTGTCCTATACATGATGTGCAGGCTCCAAAATTGTGCAGTGACATTTGTTTGTTTGTTTGTTTTTCTCCTCAGAGAGAGAATAGTTTTCTGTGTGCTGCAACTGCACATAGAGCTGTGCAGTACGTGGGACCGGTAACTGTATGAGGAAATGCCATCAGATCACACCAATCACTACCTGTGACTGTTTTTTTATCCATACTTGTGGAATAAAAAATGTTTACCTGTCTAAACAATTCCAACATGACCTGCATAAGCAAAAAACCTAGTTTTTTTCTCTTGTTCAATTTTCAGATAGTTTTTAGAAGGAAGAATTAAATGCTCTTTGTGTAATTTTAAAGAAAGGGAAAAAAAATCTAACTAATGCTTTAATTGCATGACTGAAAGTACCCAAAAATTACTGTCATGGGTTAGTTAATAGGACAGGAAAGAAAAATATCCCAGATAATGTTTTGATGTATACTATATTCTGTGAGAATAGAAGGACATTACTGTTCTCAGTGAGACCTGCATTTATTCTTAACTCCTGGACATTAAAATAAGAAAGATGAAGAAGTCAAAGTTGCTGTTCATATCAATTCCTCTGAGCTGTGTGCACTCGGGCAAAGTACCACATATGCAGCGGCTGTTACTCGTATAAACAGATGCATCGCAAAATCAAAAATCATCCTTCTTGAAAGAAGGCCTTGAGGATGGCAAGTAGACTGCAATATCTTGAAGTTCAAGCATCCTTATGAGTCAGGCCTCAAAAAGCATGAGACTACTTTAGCAAACATGATCCTTAATAAAGGAGTACATTCTGGGTTCATTCTATTTGCCTTCTGGTTTCTGAGCCTTTAGGGTACTCCATGTAAAAATTATGTCTTCAATCTTTTATCTGCAAATGAAAAAGCCAAACAATTTATTCTTATAAAATATGACTGAGTTTCCATGATACTTTGTACAGGAGGATTTTGAAAGACACTAAACGCATATAGCATGGATCTGGAAATGAATCAGAGCTGCTAAGACTATTATCTATTTGCTATTTGAGCTTACTCACAGGCTTTCATTAGTACCAGATACACATTAGGTGATGTTTAAATAGAAAAGTAAAAAACCCAAACCAAACTGAACCAAAACACAAACCAAATCAGGAAACCCACATGCATCAAATTCTTAGATAAGAAAATATTGTACAAAAGCATGTGAATGATCAGAGTTAGTGTTTTGGGTGATCATTTCCACAAGTTCATAGGACCCATCCACAGCTTCCCCCGTAGCTGATGAAATACAGATTTATACAGCTCTGAAAGTCAGAAGTGACCTCTGTAAAATCAGAAACAAGGCAGGAAAGTGTCCTAAATTAGTTGTCACTGTTAAATTCAGTCTTGACAATGGATATATTCAGCTCTAATCTAATAATTTTCTTGTATCCATATCAGTGGATACAAGAAAAGTGCCTCTAACTAGTTTCAAACTCATAAAAAACATTCTCTCCATGAGTTTCTTATTCAATATATATAGTCAAGGAACAACTGAGAATAAAAATTTGTGGTCAGACTTTTTCTTTTTTTATGAGATGCTTGTTTATGTTTAATAGTATCTTTACTCCACTGTGTTTATGCTACTAATGTGATTATTACTGGAGTAATAGTGCTGCTTCACTTACAAGCAGATAAAGTAACTCTGCCATTGCGTAAAGGAAGGAGTACTCTAATCAGGCCAGTTTTGGCGTCTGTGTTGAAATCTGTTTGAGATGATTTTTTATCGACCTTGCTGTGTGTGAAAGTGTCATCTATCTGAATTCATCCTGAACCAACCTTTCACCACATGTCATGCCCTGGAAACACAATGCACCATAACCCTCTGCATAATACATGGGCAAAAGCTGAGCTGGTTCAGTTGCAAGAAGTGACATTTAAAACACAACAGAGAGGAAAACAAACAAGTGGACAAAAGCCAAAATAATAACAGCTCTTCAGCTTTCCTCTATTTTTTTTGTTGACTTGTTTTCTTTAGCATAGGTCTAAATTCTTACTGTAGGACATTGCATGAATAGTTAGGGTAAGCCCTAAAGAGCTCAGTATGAACAGGGAATGGGATAGCTGTCCAGGGCTGCTTCATCATCTGATGAAGGTGTTTTAGGTTTTTTTGATAACCAGAGAAAGCAATTTTCATATGGGTTTATTTCCATTCCAGAAATGACATTATGCCACAAGGGGGTAGGGGTGTTCTGTTTAAAACCTTTCAATGTATTCCTATAGACCCAACATTTCAGGGAAAACAGTGCTAAGTAGTGTAAAAGACAACCCAGACTGAACCTGCACAGACATTTTCTATACCATCTGCATTTCAACTATTGCTTTCCTTATAATGAACATCTGTTCATAGATATCAATCTGAGCAGTAAGGATGAAATTATTTAAGAACCATCTATCTTTCAGCCTAGTGTGTTCTTGGAGATGGCTCTGGAGGTGGAGAATGAGTTACTTCCAGGAAAGAGGATTTGGTTACAAGGAGCACCTTTCATTAATCTAAACAGATTGCCAAAGGCTTGGCAGCACCAAAATGGACGCAATTGGATCTCATGAGAGAAAGTGCCCCTCAAGCCCTCAAATTAAATAACATTGGTGGGATTGGTGGCATGTGCACATTCACTGCTTCACTGGAAAAAAACAAGCAAGAAAATGCATGCAGATAAAAAGCCATAGGTGATACCTAAAGAGGTATATTCCAGAGGACAACGAAACCATATTTTCCTCTAAAGTCACTTATTAAGAGGAAAATCTAAATTAATGATTTAACTTCTTTCTTTTGCTTCACTACTATGAGTCTGTCAGAGAGCTGACAATTTTGTGTAGAAGAGGATATGACAACTTGATATAGAGAGAATGCCTCTCTCACACTGCTTACGTTGTTCCAGAGATACAATCACAGCACATGTACACAGTGCAAAATGGAAGCTGAGACACTGGATAAACCTTAAAAATTCTCAGAATCACTGCTTGTTGACGTGTTATTACAAGGTTAATAGGATCCACCTGCAGTCTTCTTTCTGTTCCCCTGTTTCTCCTGGCAAAGAGCTGAATTCCTTCAGCCCTCTTCCAGTGAGACACCAAACAACACTCCTGCAGTACTTTTCTGCCAACAGTGTCAAAAACATTTTGCTAGCCCTAATAGATCACAAATATCATAAGAATGGGACAAATCTGCCCTTTCACACGCCTTCCATTAAAGTTATCCGAATTGCCTGTTTTATTATACTTTCCATAGCTACTTCTTTCAGTTATTTCTGACATGCCTAAGTGCAACAGTTGAATTTGAAAATGTGCTTTTTTTTCCCCCATTTTAAAAGGAGAAAAAACATTAATATGTGCCATCAATATTAATGTGGTCAGAGCCTTTTCCTGGTTTCTTTCCTTACAACTTTACACGACCATTGAACTAAAAAGAGTTTTCATCCTTTAGAGGGAATGGCATGTTTTTCTTTTCCACAAGTTGTCCATAAACATGCATAACCCCACCTGCCTCTTCTAGGAGATGGATTAATCTCATCTTGTTGCAACGAGCATAGACTGGGGTAAGGAAAGGATGAAAGCATCTTTAGCAGGAGTAGGAAACAAGACACAGTCAGACCAGCCTGGTTTTGTTGGTAATCATTTTTCTCTGAGCTAACATCATTGCTCAGAGCCATTTCCACTTGTGAATCTGGCCACTCGCATGGCACAAGCACACCAGGGTGGGTCAGACTGAGTTTTCTATTCTTGAAATCCTTACACCATGCAATCCATACCATCTAATCTATGCCACTTGCAGATATTACAGTCCACTTCCCTAAAAACTGTCCTAGAGTGATCAGTGGCATGGGAAAAATGGGACACCTACTGCCAGCTGAGACCTTTCATCTTTCTTCTGCTGTGTTATAGGAGAGTTCAGTCCCTGGAATATGGACCTTTCACTGGATAGATGCTTGGGGGATGGATTCAATCCCAATAAATTCCTTCTGCATAAAAGTGAAAGGGAATAAAACATATTAAGGTTTCATAAATAAATTACTAATTTATAAAAATTATCTTAGAAGCTGCCTTTTTCTTATTCTTTCACAGATTGTAACAATTCAGAAGGAAAATCACAGAAAAGGAAACACTTCCATTTTGAAGCGGAAGTTTTTGGTACATTTGTTTTGGAGAAAATCATTGGCTTTTTAAAATATTCCTGCCAGTGAACATATCAGATGGGAATTCTTGGTGTCAACGGGGTTTTTTTCCTCCTTAAATTTGAGACCAAATTAAAGAAATACCATTTTTAGTAGAAGTGTCTTTTCCTGTGTAAGAAATCAGATAATTTTGTAAACATTTCAGTTCCCAGATGCAATGGCTGAGCTAAGAAATTAAAACTGGAAATAAATCTGTGGAAGGAAGCTGAAAACCAGGTAATCCAAGGTGTTAAGAAGAAACTGCTGAAGAGAATTTTTCAATGGAATTTAAGAAAAAAAGGGTTTGAGCACACCTCTTCAGCAAAAGAAAACAATTCTTTTTAAAAATTTTGATGACATTTACTGAGGGAAGATGTGAGGGAGAAGAATAAAACACAGCATTGTCCATTTCCCCCTAGAAATTATGTGGTATCCAGACCCTTCACGCAGAATGAGCACAGTTTTATCTGGAAACAAAAAAGAAAAAAAAAAAAAAAAGCAAGACCAGAGAAAAAAAGAAAAAGGAAAAAAAAAAGTAAGACCAACAACTTCCAGCTACACTCCAGGAGGAATTTCATATGGAGCTAACTAAGGAAAATCGGCGTCTCAAAGCTCCTTTGGTCCCGTAAGTGCGTGGGGTAATAAGTGACAGATCCAGCGGGGTGAGGGCAGTGAGGGAGCGGGACGGGTGCTCAGGGAAGGCAGGTGCTGCAGTCAGTCTCCTCTCTGCCAGGAAACACAGGAAGAATGCATGACCAATTGGGTTTCAGAGCAGAATACTCTCTTTAATGGACAGAAAACACTAACCTTTTATTTTTTCTTTTCCTGTCCCTCTTTTTTTTCCCTTTTTTTTTTTTTCTTTCCAGTTTTAACCCTTTGAAAGGACAAAGGACAAAGCTCACATCTCTGTTACAACCTGTTTGCCCTGCCAATATCTTCCATATTACCTAGAATCCTGGACGAAAGTACTGTTGCATTAAAACATCCTGAGAGGTCAGATTATCTGAGGGAGATTAAATCAGGCTAAAACATACAAAATACTCTACCTGGCTTTTTTTGCTTGCTGCAAAACTGACAGGACTTGTATGTCTCTGACAAGTGCCGTTGGTATTTAATGTTTTGACTACAGGGGATCTCAAATTAGGAGAATCTTCCACAAAGAAGGGCAATTTTGAAGTGAAGCACTATAGGAAGAGCTGACTTAGACAAGCAGACACTTAGTCTTTGCTGAAAGGAATGGCCAAAGCTGCTTTGTGTAGGTGAGGTGGCTTATATTAACTAAATAATCTGCTTGTCATCAATCACAGCTATCATCAGCAACTTTTCTTCCTCAGGATTTTATATGTTTCAGTGTCCGTGTCTGAGAACACATGTTCTCTTTCCAAAAGGTATACAGGTTAGAACGTAATGATAAGATAACATGAAGGACATGCAACCATAGTGTAACAGCACGACTACAAAAGTATCCTATACACATCCTTACACATGTACAACAGGCAAGGCACACTAACAGCACACTAGTTTCATATGCATAGCCATGCACAAATTAAAGAATTTATCTCCTGGCTTGACTGTTTGTTCCTAAATACAGTTCAGGTTTAAGGGTTCTGAATATGCAACCTGGCATAGTATCATTATACAAAGATATTTTTCTTGTGATAAACCTGAAGCTAACAAGAATGAAATGTGTGCTCTTCTACATCCCACAGATGCACACTGAAACTTATCCTCCCGCCTACAGCTTGCTCAGTTTTCCAATAGCTGAAGTAAAGCAACATTAAAAAAAAATCACTGAAAAAAAGACTAATAAAAAAGATTAATTTTACGACTCAGTAGTTCGAATTATAGCTTATGACAAAACCAAGATATTTCAAACACAAGACAGAAGTATGACTTTACTGGGATTTATTTTTTGAAAGCCCTTGATTCATATAGACTCCTATTTTTTGAGGTTTGGATGCTACAGTGACAGGAAAGAAAAAACAATTTTCCTGTTTGTTTGTGTGCACATGTTCATGTGCACATGTTTAGTATAAATCATACAATTTTGGTTTATGTGTGTGTGTGTGTATGCATATGCATAGGCGTGTGTATGCATATGCATACGCATATGTATATGTATAGTGTAATGCACAGTCTTTAAGATTTTTAAAAAATCAGTAGTTCATATCCATGCTTCAAAATAAATTGTCTTGATTTCCCACATGAAAAAAAGCTAATGAAATTAAGGGTTGTTTAAATCAGGGCAATCAAAAAGCACACATTCCTTTTCCTAGGGTACGCAATTGTATTCAGTGTTTGCAGCACAAGGCCTGCCTGTAGGATAAATAATGTAATGGGTTTTGCGATTTGATACTAAAAGCATAACAAAATCCTACAGCTGTAGCCTCATTTTTCTCCACACTCAAACTGCTCACTTTTTTAAATTGCATATTTTGTACAGTTAAGAAAAAAAACCAGATTCTTTGTCTAGGAGAGCCAATTTCCAGCATAATAGGTAATTGCATATAATTACAGGAATTTTAGAAAGTGAAACAAAGAGACAAAAGGACAGTGATTGTGTTGTTGGTTTATGATTGAGATTAAATTGACAGCTGATGTTTTTCAAATTTTATGTATTTTATCCCCTCAATACAATAAAATGAGTTTAGCTTTTGCACATTTTGTGGAACAGAAACTAATATGCAAAAGATCCAATTCTCACTGGCACAAGGGACAACATTTTTAAAGGTAATGAGATGCCTAAAGATGCAAATCAGAGATCTAATGGGATTTTCTGAAGTATCTCAGTGGCTAACTTACTATTTTGGGTGCCTGAATATCTTGTCTAAAAAAATCTGTCCAGAGCTTCCAAATAATTTCATATACTCCTAACCACTGTACAACATCCCATTACAAAAAACCGAATAGTGGAAAGATATCCTCACCAAACACCTTCATAATTTGTTGATTCTCTCATGAGTTTAGCAATCATTTTAACAAAATCAAGGCAACTTCCTCTAGGTCATGTAGAAAATATCTTAGATCTATAAAAACCATTTGGTCACATGTTGACACAGGGCTTTGACGTACGACCAGGCCTGCCATGGCCAAATGGATTGCTATTTTTCAGCTAAATGTCAGGAACTGAAAGCTTGCGTGCTACTCCATCACGGTCTAGCCAAGCTTTGCTTTGCATCTGCCCCAGGTTGTGGTCACACACCAAGGTTCATCTGTGACACGCATATCTGGCAAGCTGCTGTTCTACATCTAAGGAGGAGGGTGCACTCTTCCTGCTGCCCTGGTTTTGGTCATATAATTTAATTTTTAGCATCTTAAGTGGACACATTAAACAGAAAATTAACAACTTAAAGGTTAGTAAATGGAGAGAATGAAGCACAAACGGGCTCCATGGTGAAGGCTGATTTTGCTTGATACCAAAAGAAATATGGGATGAATCCAGGCGTGCCTTCCTCTGCATAATGGAAACAACAAGAAAGTTATGAGAACAAATCCACTTATTTACCAGATGAAGATGCCAGTGACTCAATCTGGAGCTATTCCTGGGAAGATTCCTTTCAACATGCTTACTTTTCCCACTGAAACTTGCAAAACCCCAACATTTTCTAAATGTTCAGTTCTGAGGGTTCTAAAATGGAAGGGGGAAAATATTTCCCCTTCTTGGTTTGTAGTTTAAGCTGATTCTAATTTTAATAAAAGACAGAATTGAAAAAGAATGAAGGCAGGCAGGAAGGCAGGAAGGAAGAGGAAGGCAGGAAGGCAGGCAGGAAGGAAGGCAGGCAGAAAGGCAGGCAGGAAGGCAGGCAGGAAGGAAGACAGGCAAGAGGGAAGGCAGAAAGGAAGGCAGGAAGGAACCACAACTTCCTCTCCTAATGCCCCAAGAGTGACTGCCCTGGTGTAAGGGATCAGCATTTCCCTTGGACAAGTTAGAAGTTTCCTGAGTCAGTAAAAAACCTCATCTTAAGTCTCTCTTTCTCATCAGTCTTGGTCTTTGATATGAAGGGACTTTTGGGGGACCCAAATTCTGTCACCTGGTGATTCATATAGACCTCCAGAGGTGAATTTTCATCACCCAGAGCTCTGGCAGCTCTGTTTTAGTCTGGCTTCTGTTCCTTCTGCTCCCTCTTCCTGCTCAGCACACTAATCCTATCCAGAGTTCTAACTAGAGGGGTGCCCTTCATGATCCAAATCCCACTTGCAATAGCAATGATTAAAATTACTTTATCTTGCTTTAAATAATCTCACATGGGTTCTCACAATCCAGGTCTGTTTTCATTGTTCAAATCTATAATATCAGGCTGGAGCAACTCCTCAACAAAGCTGCTCTTTCTTGACCCCTTGACTTCTTGGGCAAGGAATATAATGATCTCCATTGATTCAGCTACTAGTAGCAAGAGTGGAGGGGAAGAGGTTTCCCATTTCCTCCCCAGCAAGGCTTCTAGGTTGGGGAATTGTTAAAGGATTTTGTTTTCTGTCCAAGAGAGTCTTATGCTGGTGCCAGGGTTGCGTGTGGGAATAAAAACAAGGAACAGAGGCAAAGGGGAGACAAGTAATTTAGATGAGGGAAAGATTTGCTCTGTTCAGGATGTCCGTCTATTTAGAGACAGATATAGCTAGAATGAATCCCAGTTTGTAGAATGGCTATAACAGACAGAGTATAGAGGGAAAGTGCAGCTCAAGCAGAGTAAAAACCTCCATTGCCTTTGCAGTTCAGCCTGATAAGTCCAGATTTATACTAGGGATTAAAGACAGGTGAAAGTAGCATCTAAGAAGACCTTTAATGACAGAGCTAGCAGAACAGGCACCCATGCTTCAGATAATTCTACATGGCTTTTGGTTGCTGATCTATGTGGAGTCTTTGACTGAAAGGACTCTGCATTAAGTAAGAAAGCTCTCTAGAAGATACAGAAGCTGTTCTGTTACCCTCTAGGTTGCAACACCAGCAGCAAACATACACAGCATCTATCAGCATTTGCACCTTAACAACACCCCTTGTAAGCATAACTGACGCTCAGGTAACAAAATGCATTTCACAGAAACACAGAAGGGAATAAAGATTAACAAAACATGACTATTGGAGGAGATGGGTACAGTCTCACTTTACATGCTTTCGCAGTTAAAACACATTAAGGTTGGTGATGTATTTTTATAGCCTTTTCAAGAAACTTTCAGACTCAATGAAATAAAGGAATCTTGCTATAAATGCAAAGCAGGAACACAGTTTTGCCTTTTTTCTTCTGTTTTGGTTTGGTTTTTTTAATTTTCTTATTGTATAGTCTTTATATCACTACTTTTTAGGAACATCTGAGATGATCAAAAAGCTTTTGCAGCCTCCACAAATATGTAGCAGAGTGTAACTGGAAAGAATTTCTTCTTGATTTACTTTTCTTTCATTAATTTGTTTCCTTTTGAGTAGTGATAGGTGCTTACATGTTTTGTAGTGTAGTTTTGCAAGAATCTCTCTCATGGGTTTCCTTATTATCCCATGGTGTAACCAATGCACACTGCTAATCTGCTCTCCCTCTTGTGCCCACATTGAAGTAACCTCATAACCATGGGCCTGACTGTAATTCTCATTACACTGGTGTAAATTCATACTCTCCTCTAGATTTATACTCTTTTAATGGAGATTACATCATGTGTCCCCCCCAGAATTAGAGATAAAAAAGGCCTGTGGAAACACCTGAAGACAATTCTGCAGCAGAGCATAAATTCTTACTAAGTTTTGTTTCTAAAACCACAGTCCAAGTGCTTGTATCATAAACAAGGTCTTATTCTGCATACTGATTTACAGGCTAAGACTTAATTAACTTCACTCTCATTCATGTATCTCACCTAAAAACATTTCTTATGAAGATTCAACATCGTTGAAGTACCCTTTCCTTTGTTTAGTAAGTTTTTGCCTTCCAGGGGAACCAGAGACCAACCAGAGTTTGCAGGAAAAGCATATTTTCATTTGTGTGAAATTCAACTTGCTATATTTTGAAAAGAGGTATTTAAAATGTTTCTAGCAGGGATAGGTAATCAGATTCTCAGTGTGTAATGTAAAATTAGAGCTAGAGAGGTGTGCATGTGATGTAAAAAGGACCAGCAACATAGGCCAGAAATCTGCCTTTTGTGTGCGTTGTACCAAACCTCACTAAAGAAAGAGCCCTTGGGATCACAAGAAGATGACAAAGTCAGAATTTATGTGTATTTATTATTAAAGGGCTTTATTGTTTTCAGCTCCTGAGATACTTTGAGACATGTGACTTTCCTTCCTGGTTTGGGACAGGATTATTTTTAAAGTCTGAATATTTCTTCAGTGTGGAGAGCTGTCTGTGCACAGCCCAGCAGTAAAGCAATCACTACAAGTTAAAAACAGTGTGGAACATTATGTGTTTGTGAGTCAATTAGATTCATCCACCAGAGGTCATTAGATGATCAAATGACACTTTCCTACTATCTTTATAAGTAAAAGTATCAGCATTCTGTGCTATAAAAAAATACATTCTCATTAATAATAAAAACCTTAAAGGAGAAATAAAAGTGCTATGAGTAAATTATTACACAGTGAAGTTCGTGATTTTAAATAGCTTTGATAAGAAAACAAAAATAGGTTCTGAATAATATTATTAAGAGAAATTACAATGCTCATGAATTCTTATTCTCAAATGATGAAAGATGCTTAAAAGGTAAGCTTGACTCTTCATTATTCAAATTACATATTTCTAATTCTACTGTATGAATGGCATAAACTCTTCTTAGAATGGTCCATGACTATAGAAAATATGAGGTAATACAAAAGAAGCAACTAATTGTGCTTGTAATGAGATGGAATATATCTCCCAGGCTTTGCTTTTCACATCAATGGAAATCGGAAGTCCCTCTGACAAATAAAAGAAGTAGAGCTGAAACAGAGAAAAGCTTCCTGATCTTTCCCATTCCAGTTTTCCCCCATCCAAACTTTGATGTTTTTTTTCTTTTCCTTGTGATAGGACATCATCTTTCTTTCTTCTCAAATACCCTCTTATTTCACTTCACATATCATCTAAATGTAATTCCCCTGTTTTGTCTTATGCTCTTCAGCTCTTATACTCCATTTCCAGATTTTGCTTGGCTATTTCATTAATTTTGGGCCTAATCTTGTTTTTGGCACTGGAAGAAATGGTCCTCATGCAGGATAAGTGATGTAGGCGAGGATTCCGGGTCACTATCTGCATGGCTAAGATTGCTTCCCAAAAGTACAGTTGTCCTCTCTAGTGTATTAAAATGGGTTGCAGATAATTAGTAGGAGATTTTTGTGTTTGAGAAATTCATAAATGATCAGACTCCTTTTATCCAGGTTTTCCCCAGCATGTTCTCCTTTCCTTCCCACCAAGTACTGGGTGCACTGTTCACAAGAACGTTGCCATTGGGGAAGCAATATTTTAATCAAAAGGTGAAGACAAAGCTGCTCAGAGGGCTCATATGCAGATCTTAGGCAGTGGGACAAAGAATGAAGTCATGGTAAAAATGAGCTGGTATTCAGGTGAAAAACAATTTTGAGGTTTGCACTGTTGCTGTCTCTGTCCAGGAAAATAAATAATACTGGTGTTTGGGTCCAGCCATTGTAGAGCCAAGACCTCTACCTTGCCTAAGAGATCATAGTTTTTCTGGGAGCTTCTTGTTTGGGCTTTTATCTTTAGCTAGAAATGTTAAATTTTAGCCTCTATAGCCTGGATCATTTCCCACTGTTATTCTCTACGTGTCATCTAATATCCTACATGGTATGAAACTATCTGGGTATTATGACCCAACTGCTGCTGAACAAAGAAGTGTTGAAGTGTCTATTCTCTGGGGCAGGGAACAGAGGACAAATGAACTCTATAACATCGCAGCTAAATGCTTATTTAAGAGAAGGATTTCAGCATTTCTGTGTAAGTTTGTGGGCTCTTAAAATTTCTATGGTGGACATGCAATTCTTGCGCAGTGAAAGTAAGCCTACTAGCAGAAGTTGAAATCTTCTGTTATCTTCACAAATCTTCGAGAATTAGTCTTTCATTCCCAAAGGATTATAGATCACCTGCTAGATGCCACTAACAGAAAAGAAGCAAGTCATAGAATCACAGAATAGTTAGGGTTGGAAAGGACCTTAAGATCATCCGGTTCCAACCCCCCTGTCATGGGCAGGGACACCTCCCGCTAAACCATGACACCCAAGGCTCTGTCCAACCTGGCTTGAACACGACCAGGTGTGGAGCATTCACAGCTTCCTTGGGCAACCCATTCCAGTGCCTCACTACTCTCACAGTAAAAAACTTCCTCCTTATAGCCAATTTAAACTTCCCCTGGTTAAGTTTGAACCCATTACCCCTTGTCCTATAGCTACAGTCCGTAATGAAGAGTCCATCTCCAGCATCCCTATAGCCCTCCTTCAGATACTGGAAGGCTGCTATGAGGTCTCCATGCAGCCTTCTCTTCTCCAGGCTCAACAGCCCCAACTTTCTTAGCCTCTCTTCATATGGGAGGTGCTCCAGTCCCCTGATCATCCTCGTGGCCCTCCTCTGGACTTGTTCCAACAGTTCCATGTC
>WYDI02016293.1:26984-47060 GCA_009867235.2 Psittacus erithacus
TCCTTCTCCACAGGGCTGCTCTGAATCTCTTCTCTGCCCAACCTGTAGCTGTGCCTGGGATTGTTCCAACCCAGGTGCAAGACCTTGCACTTGGCATGGTTAAACTTCATAAGGCTGGCATCAGCCCACCTCACAAGCATATCAAGGTCCCTCTGGATAGCATTCTTTCCCTCCAGCTTATCAACCAAACCACACAGCTTGGTGTCATTGGTAAACTTGCTGAAGGCACACTCAATCCCACTGTCCATGTCACCGAGCCCACCCATAATATCACATTTGATTTATAGAACATTTATGGAACTAGGAAAAAAAAGGGGAAAAATAAAGAAGACTAAAGGCTGAAAAAATAATTGCTAGCAGGGGAGGAAAAGCCACTCTGTATTTTGTAATTTAAACATTTATTCATGTTAATGTATAAAAAAATGGGAAAGTAGGTATCTTATTAGTTGTTAGCCATGCCTGAGGCTACTGGAAAATATGACCCTACCTTTTGGTGAGAAGCTTAGTACCATGAACAGTCCCATTACCTGTAATAGATTGAATCAAATTAACACCACCTACACCTGATAACAGCTAGTTGGCGTGAGCTTGGTCTGAGAAATGAAACAAATACATACATGCACGCATGCATACATATGGCATTTTAAATTAGACAGTAACTTTTAAACATTTTTTCATTACCTACACAAAATATTCACATTACTTTTCTTTTCCAGTCACAAACTGTTCTTTCTCTACAACTTTAGCTGCAAACTGACAATTCTGTAAATGATCAATTCATATTTCCCCTCCTAGTAACCTCTTCCTGGTGACTGCCTGCAGCAATGAGCCTTCCTCAGTGTATGTCCAGTCAGTCTGGCCTGTTTTCTCTATTTTTGACACACATTCCCTGATCTATGTGTCTTTATCTAGCTACTAGCACAGAGCAGTGCTGGAGGTTTGTTCTTTTATAGTTTTTATCGGTGTCTAGGAAAAAAAGTTTAGAAAATATGATCATCCTTAAACTGCAAAGGGCATTTGTAACTAAACCCAGTCATCCCTTTCATTGAGAGGTTTACTTCAGCCCGCTGCTGAAACTAAAACTACACAGTGAATATAATACAGCATTTCTGGTTTTTTCCTTTTGAATGTGCAGTTATAGTAGAACTTAACTAATTTTGATTTCCCCAGTCTGTGTAGTTTGTGGTGGACTCAGACCCTTCCTCCACTGACTCTTCTACTCCCATGCTCAATCCCAGCTCTTCCCACTTCTCTGTGGATGCTCAAAGCTCAGTTCTGCTGTTACTTTGCAGGAATCCCTCCAGGTAAACTACTAAGAATATGATAGCCTGGCTTGTGTCACTTGCATTTTAACAGGTAATTTAAACTGCAAACACACATTAGGTTTTCAGAATTGGATCCCACAGAAACAGAGAAAGAGCTCTGAGTTGTAGAAGTAAAACTCCAATGTCAATTAGAAACTCAGCCACATCAGGTATCAGGTACATCTTCTCCAATGGCCAGACTCCAACTGAAGCCAAAGTAAGATGGTTCAGAAGGATATCACAAAATGGATGATTTTAAGGTGATTTAATTCCAATAAGTATGGGCTATTTGTTTATTTGTGTGTTTCTGTCTCTTGGCTACATATTACTTTTTGGTTGGTTTCTACATTTAGAAAAAAATAAAGGGTTAGAACACAATCTCACCTCACTCTAATGAGCTCTTCGGGGACTTCCATAAATGTGTTTTATATCAGTGCATTCATTTTAATGGGGCACAGCAATTTGCTGTATCAGAATAATGAAACATAGACTTGTAAGGCTGGAGGGGACCTAAAAAGGTCATCTCTTCCATGCCCCAGCCCTAGGGCAGGATCAGCTTTACCTATGCTGTTTCTCAGAGGTGATCCTCTAACCTGTTTGTAAGGGTCTTTAATGAAGGAGATGCCATGGAAGGTCTAGCTTGAACACCATCATGAAACACTTTGCAGAGATTATTCTGTATAGAACAATGTATAAGTGACATTTTTGAATTAAAACATGCAAGTTGAGAACAAAGAAAAGATGTGTACATTTTTAATATGGTAAGCACTTGGGGAAAAAAAAGGAATAAAAGAAAAATAGGGTTGTGATAGCCAAGTAAATAGTAAGTATTAAGAATTCATCTTAATCATCTAATTGCTGGTGAATAAAGCTGATAATGGCTGTTGGGATTGCTAACAATCCAAACCTGACATATGCAGTGTTCATGTGAGTCAAGTTAAACTGCATCTCAATAGCTTTTGAGCTTCTATTTAACACAGAATATCGTCATTTTATCCCATTTTATTTGTAGTTATACTTGTTTGCTCTGCTTATACCCTTTCTGTTCTGCTTTATTTTTCCTGAGACAGGGATTAAAATCGAACATTCAGCTGAAGACGAAGGAGTGCTGTGAATTCTAACAGCCATGCCAAATTTACAGAGCTATCTTCTCTCCTTATCTTATGCAGGTAGCAGTCACATTTTAGCAACTCCTTCATTAGCAAAGGTTTTCATTGATTGGGTTCTTTATTTTGTTGTTGATAATTTTAAATAATTGTGATTTTCTTTAGTCCCATTGGCTATGAGTACTATGTTGATACAAGCAATTTCCTATCTTCTTGCTCTCCCTCCCCGCTAGCAGTTTTCCCAGCCCTGCATTTACTCTACCTTGTGTCTTGTCTTAAAATATTAAAGATAACCATTTTTTCTTGTCTTTAAACCAGGGTTCATTTACTATTTTCACCTGAATAAGATTTATTTTGTGACTTTGAGAATGCTTAATTTTGTGGCATGTTTGACAAACAACCTTGAGAGATGCCAAAAGATCACTCCTTTCTGGGAAACGTTACATTTCTCTCTCCCACTCAGTTTTTCTCCTGGTTGGTTTCAGCTTAGGGAAATCAGTCTTTCTCCACACAGACAGTACATGCATTAGTAGCCAGCAGTACGTCCTACTTGCAAACGGCAAGCAGAATTAGGTCATGAAGCCATGTGCATCTAAGCAACCATCAGTTTTAGTTCATTAATCAATTTAGCTTCATCCACCTGCACTAGGTTTGGTAAAACTTCATGATAGTGCTGAAGGATAGAAATAGTAAAATGCAGACTTCCATGCAGAGAAATACCATCTATGTGTTTAGCAGTTAGTACACACATGAGGTGAGTGTGGGACCAGTCTCTGTTCAAAGGACTTTATTTTGCAGTAAACAGTTATTTCATGTAACAGAGAAACAATGCTGGAAGCAAGGGCTGGAGCTAAAACATTCATGCTGAAAATGTTCTATCCTCAGGGTGAAACCTTTTCTTCCCTCTGCACTCCTGAGTTAGCAAGACAAAAGCTAGATAGGATTGCATGGGCTAGGAGCTATACAGCCAGGATGTATGGTGCCTTCCTGTGGGGTCTTCTGGGGGAGGGAGTGAGGCAAAGTGAGGGGGAAAGTGTTTGCCCAGAGAAGTTGCGGAGTCTCCTTCCCTGGAGACATTGAAGAACCGTCTAGACACAATCCTGAGTAATGGGCACTAGGTGGCCCTGCTTGAGCAAGGAGGTTGGATTAGATGAATTCCAGAGGTCCCTTCCAACCATTCTGTGAATCTGTGAATCCTTGAATCTGTGGAGAACAGCTAGCATGAATGCAATCTGGTAAACCTTTTCTATGACCATAGACATACCTCTGATGTATATCTCTTCAGAACATCATTTCTGTGCAACAATATGAGGCTAAAATATTTCATTTTAGCTTTTTTCTTCAGGTGGGTTTAGGGCTAATTGCATTTCACAGGAATGTGAGAACATCCAACCTCTTTCGTATTCTGGACACCTGCAACTGGTGACTGGATTTCAAGATCTCCCAAAATAAAATGTCAAAACCTGACAGATTTGCTTTAAAGAAATGCAGGGGTTTTTTTCCTTTCAGGCTTTCCAAAAACATATTACAAAGGCAAGGTATAGCATACTCAGTCAGACCATTGGCTCTTCCTCTTGGATCTGTTTGCAGATTTGGCAAACAGGGTCAAAGTAATTTGAAAAAAAAATGATTAAATTTGCTTGGTGCAAGGCTGCACTTGACTTCAGGCAGACGAGAAAGCAGACTCCTAATGCTGACACCCAAAACCAGCTATGTTCTCTACTAACTCAGAGGTCTGGAGCTGCTCAAGGATATTTACACCTATTTGAGCAGAAGGAACATCATATCACCATATGATGATTTATAGTAAATTATAGTAACCATATGAGATGAGGAGAAGGATACCTTCCCAATTACCTCAAATCTTACATGTGTATCTGTGTATCTGTGTGTGTCTTTATGCGTATATAGTATATATATTTCCATATACCTCCATATACCTATACTAATCCAGCTATAAGTATATACACCGCAGCAGAGACACATATGTAACTTAAATATTAATGACAGATTCTACTCTGTAAAACATCTGTGTAAACACTGAGTTACTGACCTCATTGGAAATGCACAGAACAAACTCTAGCCAAATATATTCAACAGACACGAAAAGAAAATGAAATGACAGGTCTAAATTCAGTACCATTACAATACAGAACCAGGGGGTTAAAAGAAGTCAGATGGTCTGCACCAGATCTGTATTATGTATTATGCATGTGTTTGATACAATTCTGTATGTTGGCGGATTGGTATCCAAAGAAATAAGTTAAAGTTGTGACCTGTCTGCTTTTGATTTACTAAGGTCAAGGAGAGCGGATACCTCTTCTTCACGGAGAGTTATATATGCAAATCACTGCACAGATAAGCCAAGTGTGGGTAGTACCTCCCTGTTACTTGGGAAAAAATGCCTGATTGGCTCCCCATTGCTGCATCTCTAGCACAAAGGATCTGCTAGGCTTTTGTTGGTTTTGGTGGAGCTTTGCTACAGGTTTATTCATTGAAAGCCTGGATGGTCTGTGAATGTTTTATCCTCCTGAGCAGGGGCATTGCTAAAACGGACAGAAAATGAGCTCCGTGCGAGTGTCTGTCGAATGCTCCAAACAGCTCTGCAGTAGTGAATGAGAGTCCAGGGAAGTGATTGCAGCCTAACAAAAAGGGGGTTGGTATCTGGGCCAGAGGGTGAGAGCTGTTACATGTGTCCCTGTCTCCTGCTGCTTGGGGCCACCGGAGTTCATGGAATAACAATAAAGAATTAGAGAGGAAGAGGCACGTGTGCTGCAGCTGATTCTGACTGCTCAAAAACGAGCCATTCGTCGTGCCCTGTGCAAATGAGTTATCGGGAGCAAGCAGATGGGACTCTGTGTGTGCATGTGCATGTGAGACAAGGAGTGTTTGGTGTCACTTAACTTCTCCTTTATTGTCAGATCATCTCTTTTTATGGGGTCTTCTCACTCATGATTCTTCTAATACATAAACCTTTCACTGGAGGAGTAGATTTGAAAGCTGAATGCTGCTCGTCAAAGAAAACAAACAAAAAAAAGCCTAAGCCACAAACATTTACCAGACCTTGGTAATCACATTTACTGTGACAGTTTTGGCATTTCCTCTTTATACAGGGAAAGCTGCATCTGAAGTGACAGTGGCAAATAAAGAAGCGTTTTATGCACTGATCTTTTGTTTTAATGGTGACTGTGGTGGGAAAATGCAAGGCAAAGCCTGTGGGTGTCAGCGGAAGAGCTCTGTTGGCTTCTCCAAGCTTGAGTTCAGACTCAAACTGGGATAAAAAAGGAATGTACGATTCATCCTTTTAGTTTTAGCTAGCCAGAAGTTAAATATCCAGTCTAAGCTAGTTGTTCTCTATAGTCACAGAAAATAAAGGTGTAGCAGGGAACAGGCTGAATGACCCTCAGAGGTAGCTCTCATTCTTACAGCTGATTTAAGGTAAGAGAAATAGCGATCTCAGGCTATTCAGCTAGCATGTACATGACAAACTTTAGGCAGGGAGAATTTTTTATTTGTGTTGGCTCCTATTTTAGTGAAATTATTAACAAAATTTTTCTCTTATTAGGAAAGGATTAGGCTGGGAAACAAGGCCAGAAGCAGTGGGTACTGTGGCACATGCCAGTGAACAGTCTTATTGGGGTAAATGGTGCCACTTGCAGCTTAAAAAGGCTGCAAGGACTGCAACACGTGCACATTCCCATAGGTTTTGTGCCTACACTGAGAAAAACTGACTCTGTGTCATGATTACAGCAGAGTGAGGCATTAATATAGCAGGGCAATAAAAAAACAGAAGAGTTTTGAAATTTTTCAGTTAAGTATTTGGAAAGGGTTGGCTGGAAGATGGCAGTTTGTTGAAGCCACAGATTTTCTTAGGAAAGAACATAATTTAGCTAGTTTAATATTAAAAGGAAAAGGAAAAGAAAGTGGAGATGTCAGGAAGCACAAAAATAACTTACTTGGACATTATTAAAAAAAAAAAAAAAGGTGTTTTGATTAGCAAAGATTTTCAGGTTTTACCTTTGAAATAATTTATGGTGAAAGGAAAGACTGGAAAAAAGAAATCATTTCAAGCTCCTAAAATGAAAAGCTCAAATAACTGATCCATGCATATTCACTCCTGGAAATTCTAGAATTTTTATTTCTCTCAGTTAGTTTTAGAGGGGTTGAAGTCTTATGATTTTATTTAGCCTTCTGAATATGTAGGAGAAGGTTTGGCATACATTTTGATCAATAACCACACAAGTTAGGAGCTGGGATATATCTACGTATTAAAGCAATTGATCGGACTGAATTATTACAGTTTTTGTCTTAGTAAATATTTTTGAGATCTTAACAGATACATGTTCATACATGTACATACTTGTGCATGTATGTACCAACTTGGGCAAAAAGAAACTAACTGTATTTATCCTTATAAATAAGGATACTTTACATCTTTCAAACCACTGCGCTGAAAAAAGTAAACACCTTTTGGAAAAAATGCTCACCTACTCAAAACCACTGATCTTCACTCTGAAGCAGTTTCAAAATAAATTCTTCAGCCAATCATAATAAGTCGCAATATCCGCGCTCTTTTCATATCAACTTCTGCATGAAAAGGAAATGGCTATTTCTTTGTGGTTAAACTTGCAAACATATGCTATTATGAAACTACTGTTTCTACCCTCTCTGCTCTGGAAAATTAGTTTGGTTGGAAAATTGTTGCATTTATTCTCAGGATCAAGGGAATCATCTAAATTTGAAGAAAGCCCAGGCTTTTTTTTTTTTTTTTCACTTTCAGCTTTATTAAAAATTACCTCGAATATTGTATTTACTTCTCTTATCTCCATTTCTTTAGCCCTAAGGAGGAATATCATCAGTTTGATTCTAATAATGCCTACTGGGTCTACTGTAAAAACTCTTTGTAAAAATGATCTCTCTAAGCAAAAGACAGCAGCTTAAAAAGAAAAAGCAGATAAAGTGTGATTAGAGCTGGTTCTCTTTTTTTTCCTGAAATATAAACAAACCTTGATATCAAAAGCTACCTTCTTCTGAAACTGCTGACTTGTAATAGCAATCTGATTGGAATCCTCATGGAAGGTATTATCATAATAGTTTATGAAATCTGTCACGCATTGAAAAGCAACTTTAGGGGATTCTTTTTTTTCTGTGCCTTTTGGAGAAAGACAAAGTTACAATGTACAACTAAAAGCTGGTATTTGGATAACAGGGAGCTGAAGCACCGAGAAACATGAAATGTCTTGTACCAAATCCCTGTTGTGGAGCCTTGAGATCCCATAGGGGAAGGAAAACCATGAAGACATTTGGAGACAGCCTTAAGAAGGCAGTTAAACAACAGAAACCTGATTTAGAAGCCCCCAAAAATGTGACAGTGTTAAGAGAAGTTGGGGTTGAGTTTTAGGAAAGGTGTTTTCATGTTTGGGTTTTATTTTTATTCTAGTGGGTCTTACAGCTCTCCTGGGTGCTTGATGTGATTCTGGCCTCACAAAACCCTACCCAAATGAGATACTGTCTGATGGTGAACGCTTTAGGAACTTGAGTTAAAAACAATATTAGAGCTGTATTTTAAACACAAGTTCTAAGCTGTGAATTGCCTGAGTTAACTTCAAAGCCAAACATTTTCCTGAATTCAAACATTCAGAAATCTGATGATGTTTTGTCGGATTTGCTGTGGACTGGATTGGAATGTCACTGCTGAATTTACTTTTGGATTGACATGTTCCTATATATTAGACCTGTATGAGAAAACTTTTTGTCTTTTTTAATTTAGCAGAGGAGTCAGACACATTGCAGAGCAGAGTAGTATAGCATCAGGCCAGTCTAAAGCGTGTGAGTTTCTTTCTGTAACTTCTTATCAATTCTTACTTCTCAGTCGTGTTTTTATACTTTTTCAGACAAAATCCTTTAAGTAAGCATTCAGGACAATTAAGTCACACCTTCTTAAGAACCTGGGTTTTGTCTGAATTTCTGGTTTGAAGGAATCCAAGAACTTGGAAACTGACTTGCTTCAAAATCAAGTGAATGCATAGCATTTTGCATAGCTAAAATCAGGCACTGAAGCAGGAACTTTGGTTCATGAACTGGCATCCACATTTTCTTGGAAGCTCTAAAAATCATGTCTCACCTCCAGTGAGATAATAAAACTAAAAACAGAAAATAGGAAAAATTCTCTTTGTATCCTTTCCTTGGGCAAGGGTGAAAGAAATGCTAACTTAATGTGAGTAGTCAACATGTAGGACATCTTTACGGCTTTCCTTGCCTTTTACCTAAAGATCAAAACCAGATTGTTGCCAGAGGTACTTGAGGGGTCGTAGGTTCAATGTGGTATGTCAAATCCTCACTTTTATGTGCTCTGCATTAAATGATCGTGTTAAAGATGACACGATGTCTCTAATACTCTGAGCTTCCCATGTACCTTACCTTTCATTAACTTACAGTTTGCAGATGGGGACAGTGCTGTGGTGTGCCTAGCTGTTCTGTAATTATTAGCACAAAAAGATTTCAAGGAAAGTGTAGTGCCATTTAAATGCAGAGAAATGCTTAGCTCTGACAGCTCATTAAAGAAAGTACCGTCTTTAAAGGAACTGATGCAAAAGAGAACATATGAAGCTTAACCCTGAGGTGGATTTGGCAAGGCAGAGCAATGCCAAATGTCCTTTATGGATCGCATTAAGAATCTGTGGGCTGAAGTAAATGCCAGGTCAGTGTGTAGAGTCTGTGGTCTGTGATGGGTTTGCAGTGGGTGGCAAGCAGATTATGCGGAAACATAAATAAGCTAGACTTTCCCTGAATAAGAATAAAGCTGGTGTACAGGAACATTAGGAGACAGCAGGTCAGAGAAATGATAGATTAAAGACAATATAAAGTTATATGTACACTGGAGTCCTAATATTTCACTCTTCTGTTAAGTAACTTTGAGCAATACACATTCATAGATAGAAACACATGACTTTACATGAGACTTCTGCTCCCAAGTCACATAGGTGTTTCTGAAAATCCCACCTTCACACCTTTATTATTAATTTCCACAATCATTTAAAGTAATATTTGGTTCCCTTACAGGGGTAGTTTTTATGTGCCACAGTCTGTTATAAAAGCATTTCAGAGAAAGGATTGGGGGGGGAGAGAAGGGGGAGCGATATACCATGTTATCTTACCTTCTTATAGAACAATCTCCTTCTATTTTTCACAAAACAGCAGAAAAATCAGACTAGCATTCAATCAAATCAAATCAAATCAAAGCCTAACAATCACTTTTTCACAAATGCAAATAATTTTGCATTTAATTTTATGTCTCGCGTTTTATATTAAATTAAGTCCACTTTAATATGAGGACTTTCTTTGAAGAGGGAAACACACATTTTCCTCTACTAATATTAAAATAGCATGTTTTGACACATTTTGTCATCACTTCATCAGTTTCTCTGTGTTTTTTTCTTCTATTTTTACAAAACTATAATTTATAACCATTATAATTACATTTAAAAATACGGAATCAAGCTTTGTGTTTTGAATAAGATTACTCTTTAGGAAAAAAAAAACCCAGCCTAGACCCAGGAGTTTAGACCTACACTGGTAAACCAAGCACTTAATAATACCGCCTGGCACTGGAACTCTGTTTAAATCCTTAGAGTAGCTCCTAGACAACTAGAACTGTCCTCCAAAATTTCTGGGCCTGCCTCAGGAAGTGGAACTGGTCATGGACCCTTCCCATGGGAATTCTGGTTGTGATAACCCTGTTTCACAGGTTCAGAGGATTAAATATTTTGGTTCAAGATTTTCCATGCCGTCTGGCCTCAGTGCCAGAAAACTGTTTAGAGTATAGGCCATACCAAAGATTATTTGGGAAGCTTTATGTGCTATCATAATTAACAATATCCATCTCGCATGTATTAAAGAGTTAAACTGGTTTTCATCCTGCAATTCTCTCAGCTCCTTGCATATGTTCTTTAAAACACAAAGAAATGCAGCTATGCCTAGTCCTGGCAAAAGGTCCTTGTCTAGTGATTAGTAGCCAAAGGCAGCAAGGGTTAAAGTTTTATTTCAACTTAATTTTGCTGCATTACCATAATTTTTCTTCCCTCTAACTTAATTTCTCTCTGTCCACACAGGGAGAGAAAATTGGTTTTGACCTGCAAGCTGTTTCAAGCTCCAGCACAGACTTCCTCTCTGATTTTGGACAAATTAGCTAATACTGTACAACAGTTCCTCCTTATCTACAAAAAACAAGGGACAAGCAGCCACAGTCAAGTCTGCTTTTACAGATTTGTATCTTGTGAGGGTAATTAGGAAACTCACAGACAGACAGGTAGGTACCTAAATAAAGTTTGAATTTTAATACAAGTTAGTAGATGCTTCACAAGAGCTTCATTTCCTGAGGAAACCAATCTGAAGAAACCAACATAAAGAAAGAGAGATGGCAATATCTTACCTTACAATGGTGTAATAACAAAGGTTATTTTGGGGATGTATATTCCAGTACAGCAAATATATTCTTACAACTGAAGGAGCAATTCCACTCCAGAGGAACACAGGGTTTCCACTGATCCTGTATTTACCAGTCCCATAAGAATCTCTTTGACATAGGAGAGAATTTCAAATTACAGCATCTATGAATTTTTGGGCACTTAAATTGAGTCCTCTATGATGAGCTGGCCATGACAGTCATGTATCCCTTCTGTATCCTCATTTTTACAGATATAGTATTTAAGCCCTGACTAATGTAATTTTCTACCCTTGCAAAAGTCTGTTCACAATCAGTATTTTAACTCTGAATGCTCAACATTGTATCCAGTAACGACCTTTCTAAATTAGTTAAGATTTCGGTTTTGAGAGTTCTCTTGGACATAAATTCCATGATCTAATTATACACCTTTTCACTGGTTTTGAATTTGCCAACTTGATTTTTAATCTCCTTTTTGTATTGAATGACTAAAGCTGAAGTTCTTTATACACTTTCTCTAAGCAACAGACTATTAAACAGTTCTACTTATTGTCCTACTCTGTGTATATCTACCCAAGCACAGAGAGTGGTTTAACCTTACACATACATGCATAAACACATATGGGTATTTCCTAAGATAGAAATAATATATTTTTATATGCAGGTATATGTATGCCATGTGTAGATGGTAAGGTATAGAAATACATTGATGTGACCATAACATGTATTTTATATATCAGTGTAGTATATGTAATTGGAAAGTGTTAGACTCAAAATCTAGTTCAACACATTAATTTACACTGACTTGAATAATAATGCTATTGCATTGACTGAAAATGTAATGAAAATCCACAGCAAGAAGTTAATGAAAACTAGAGAGTCTTTGAATAATGTGGAGGACTGTGTAGCTGTCCCAGTGAGATCCATTTGCTTTTACCACATAGCAAAATAAAAGTTGGAAGTTCTCATTAATGCCCTGGAATAAGGTTATTGTAAATAGCATGCTATAATTGCATTTGCAAAATATATTCAACTGATATCTCTTTGAAATGAGGACACTTCATTAAAAACTGAGGGACACAATAAAGACCCATTTTAGTGAGACCATACCAGGAATGGAGAAGCCACCTTAGGGGAAAGAGAAATACAGAAGTGCACACAGATAATGCACTGGCAAGAATGTGAATTAAAATTCAATTTGAAAATCTCAACTTAAAGTACTCAGAAAAAAATCAAATAATGCACAAAGATTGTGTGGAAAGTGAGACTCAAAAGGCAAAATTGCTTGAGATCAATGCGGTTGTGAGTTGCTTATGTCAGAACATAGCAAAAGATGCTTTTGAAGAGATTTCATTCTTATTCATCATTCAACAAAAGGAACCACACATAAGTCCTGCTCCAACATCTAGTGAACTCAGTGGCAGTTTTAACAGACTTGGCAAGTTCGGGATATTGCCTATACTCTGTTTAGTCTGGATGGGTCAACACAGGATGAGAACTGAAGCTGTTCCAGTATAATAGTGAAGACCAAGGCTAAGACATAATCAAGAGGTTGAGGAGGACTGACTTATAAGGACAGATCTGAAAAACTAATATCCATGTAGCTTCATTAAGAAATTATTAAAAAGAAACAGAGAGATTGCCTACAGTCATTGGAAGGGTTTAAGCGCCAAGAAGGGTGAAGAATTATTTTGGGTGTGGACACAGCCATAAGCAATGGAATTAAATTAACTAAAAGAACGTATAAGCTGACTATCAGAAAGGAAAGAAGAGTTCTAAAGTAACTTCCAAACAACCTGTCACTGATGGAATCTCCATTAATATGGTCATTTAAAGCTGAGTAAAAGAAAAAGGAAAAAATCCTGTTGGGGATAATTCTTCAACAGCCAAGGTACAGGACAAAATGATCTAAAGACTTTAAGGACAGAGGAGATCATAATAATCAACTTATTATGCAGGAAGTAATTCAAGAGAATTATAATGGTCCCTCTGGCCTTAGACACTATGAATCTATGAAAGCAGAGATGGACAAGAACTTCAGGAGTGGTCCTTCTCACTCTGCCCACACATGGCCACATTTTGCTTTTTCAACCAAATTACTGTATTCTGCCATGGAATCAGTCATAGCTAGTGCAGTATTTGTGTATTAAGAACTGGAAGCTCCTTACCAGTGAGCAAATCCAAGGGATTTCAGCCTGAGTGACCTGGCTTGTACAAACTGAAGTTGAACACGTTCTTTATTTTCCGAAGTTCATGATTTCATTGACTTAACTTTAGCCTACAGAACTGCCCCTCTTACCCTATACAGTCAATCACAACAAACAGAACAGGAGCCCTGAAGCCGGGAATATTGGATGCAGGGAAGAAAATACCATAAACTGTAAATCAAAGATGATGTCTAGTTTATGAGAATTTTGCCTGAAGATATATTTTTTATTCCCAAAAGCCTCTTTGCTAAAGCATTTATTACGGATCCTAATTCCTCTTGCAAATTTAGTTAATACTCATAGATATCTTTTGCATACAGAATAGCACACATGCAGTTACACTAATGTGTCTCAGTTGCTGATGTAGGCCTGAATAGAGCAGGCTACAAAGCGGCTGGGCAAATAGCTGAAAGGAATATTCATCTTGGAATAAAAATGTTGTTACTTATGGAAATAATGTGCTTAGTTAAATTTCTATTGTTCTAATTAGAAAAGTCATGAATTTAGCATAGCCATATAGGAATCCTCAAATATCATAGACCCAGCCATAAAGTGGAAAGGTGTCCTGTTAATATCCAAGAGAGATTGTATAACAGAAAAATAAGGCACTGACATGACTTTCATTCCCATGTTCTAGCTAATATCTTAACACAATGGACATTTCTGCTAACAGCACTAGATTAAATGAATCATATCCCCCATAAGCATCCCTGCGCTTTTCTTCCTTGCATTCTTTTTGTTTAGCAATGAAATGTCATATTTTCAGAATTCACAGAGCTGCTATCTAGACAGAGAATAGTCTAACACATAGGAAAACCATCTGAGTGATGAGTAGCTCAGGATTTGTGCATTCAGCCCCAGCTCTAAGCAACCTTATATTACTCAACTGCCCTGTGAAGAAGTTCTGTGTTTTGCAAACCAGACTACCACTGGGGATGAAAACAGAAAGATGAGGGAATCTAATACAATTCTAAAGTTTGCATTCAGGAGCATGTTATATCATGGTTTAGGAAGGCAGTACGTACCTCTAGATCAATTCTACTAAGTTCACCCAGGATAACTTTTTATTGTTGACATCATTAAAATAAAAAGGTGCTGACAATATGCAAGAATTATTCCAAGAAGAAGAACAAAAACATCAAAGCTGGGGAGGGTTGAATTATTAGACCTGAGTACAAGGGTAGAATAAATATAGCTTTGCTCATAGATGGTTAACAGAAGCATAATAGCGGTATGCAAATATTTGAAGAGTGTAAATGTCAAGGCTTGAACAGTGAATATTTAGTAAATGACAAGAAGCTTTCTTGAGATGCACTAGGATAACAAGTGAAGCTGAAGAACTGAAATAGCATTTAACTGGAGAACTATACAGCTGTGCAATAATTTCCAGACAAAAGCAGTGAAGGCTCCAGTTAATGGGAATTTTAAAGCAGGGGGATTTTAAAGCAGAGGAGTTTTAAAATTGAGGTTAATCAAAATACCCATTTTTTCTCAGTACATGAAAGTAGTGCCTTGCTTGGAAAAAAAAAAAAATAAAAGCTGATTATCATAACAATAGTTCAGAAGCACTTCCCTGAAAGGAAACCCTGCTCATAGTCTCTACATGGTTATGTACTGCAACTGTATTTGTTGCATTGGCAAAGGAAAAGCTTTGATGAGCTGATGATCCTCTTGTTGATTTATGTGCTTTCCAGAGTTTTGGCTTAGTTATGACTTGGTTATCTCAGTTCGATTAACCCATGTGAAGTGTATGATTGTTCAGAGTCTGTGGGCTGAGAGAGAACGGAAATATTACCACCCAGACATCTTGTTTTAACAAGGTTAAAGATAAAAGAAACCTTTTTGAGATGCTATCTGACTCTGGAAAAGTATCAAACTTGCGTGCGCAAACTGAAAGTTATATAGCCAGTGGGTAACACTGAGTCCCCACCCTACTCATTACATCTCTAGGCTTGAAGGAGGAGCTGATGTGCGCTTGGACTTGTGCTTAGTGTGATGTTTCTCAAACAATTAACTGCGTCCTGAAAGGGTAAAACACAAAATGTACTTGTTGGAGGAGGATGAAGTGGGAACAACGTAGGAATTAGCTTCCAGTAGTAAGATAACTTAATGTCCCCAACAGTCTTTGGTGATGAGAGAAGGGACATGCATATCACAGCTTGCTTTAGTGGAGAGCACGGGACAAAATATCTTTACGAATTGGTACATATGAGGAACATTGCTTAAAAGGTGTTTTTTCAACTCCTCTTCATCTAGCATCCAGTGAAGAACATTGCAAGCACATAATGGTCAGAACTGCCCATGGCAGGGGGGTTGGAATTAGATGATCTTAAGGTCCTTTCCAACCCTGACTGTTCTATGATTCTATGATTCTAACTTTCTGTAGTAATCAGGAGTCTGAAGAAGTTCAGTTTGGCGTTGTGGGGCAATTTACAAATACACATGTAAATCAGTAATTATGTTAGTGGAGTTATATTTTATTATTGTGTTTTCAAAGCATTGAGAAATATAACTTTGGAAAGGCAATTTGGTTTCTAGATTAAAATACATAAAGAAAGAATATTTTTAGTACAAGTTAACTAACCAGAAAAAGAAGACTGGAAAGAAATGCTCCTGTCTGGGTCAAAATAAGTGTTAACAAGAGTCAATATGTTTCTTGTTCCTTCTAAAAAATTAAAAATTCAATTTGGGGAATTATCCTGAGTCTTGAAAAAAATCACCTGAAAATCAGCCAGACTGGAATCTATTCTGTCATTTTGTGGATGAGGGTGATTTAGTTCATGTACAGTACACCTTGATCAGTGAGAAGTGAAATAACAGATTTTTACAAAAATTCCAGAGACAAGACATCACACCAACTTCTTCACCCCAACTTCTTCACCAGCCTGTCCATTATATGGGCTGCAGAATTTTTTTTTAGTGATTTCTGCTCTATAAAGAGCCAATAACATCCTTTGGTCTATGTCATGTTCTCTGTAGCAGCATGGGATGAAGCTATCTTGTGAAGCAGTCAACTGCTGGGAAGGGCTAGAAAGAGTAGCCGAGCTCTACAGCCTGACTCTCTCCTCTGATGTGGACCTGACCTGTAACAGTCCCTTTTCTCCAGTTTCTTTCAACCAGTTGTACTGGAGTATGAGATAGAGAAATGAGCACCAGTTTGTTTGGAGAAACCTTTCTCATACTTACTTCAGTGAGAGGCTTAGCCAGACACAGGCTGCTACAGAAAAGCAAAGGTGTGAAACTCAGTCTAGCAGGTGCTTCACCAATTGGCCTCATTTTGCTAAGTTCCACCTTATGTAGTCTTTGTAGGTAACAATCTCCCTTAAGTATGATTTTTATTTTGCTCTTCTTCCTGATGGCAAATGAAACATGGACAATTTTCTTCTGTATGAGCTCACAGATCCTTATTAAATCATTTCTTTGTGATAAACAAAGGAGATCAAGTTTCTCCCTCTTACTTAAAGATGTAATTTCAAGAGCTCATCATGGACATAGACCTGAGAGGAGTTTCCTGGCTGTCATGTTCAGATTGCTGCATAAAGATTACCTATGCCAGATGACCCCTCTTGAAAACTTTTCAAATCCTGCCTTAAAACTTAGATTTTATTTGCTTTCCATATTATCAGTAATAATCTTTTCCGGTACCTAACGCTTTTCATGGTTACACACTTTTTATTGGATTGTGCCCTCAGGCCCTAACAGCAATGAAGCAAATGCCTCACCTTCGGTTGTGTATATGATGTATCCCTTTGCCAAGGAGGCTAATTTTAGTGGTACCTTCTGTGAGATGATCACTTTTAAGACACCCACAGCCTGGGGTATGCGGGATATGATAGTTACCCAAACTTGGAATTCTGCCCACTCATTTTCATTGTCTAAATCACACTTCTTCAGAGTTATGTTTTTCATATGAACCCTAACTGAATTATGATATTCAGGCCTGTCTGTAAATGCTTCAGCACTTTGGTGACAGGCTGGTTTCTAGGCTCAGGTCTCTAGTACATCCTACATGCCTCTGTGATACAGCACGTACTAGACACTTGAGATTGTGCAGATATTGCAGATACTTTACTGGACTGTTAACAGAACTAGTGGCCTAGATAAAGGCATCTGTGTTATTCCCCTTAATCTCTATCACACAGAACAAGAATTAATGCAAATACAAGGCAAACCTTCTAATGACATTTAATTCCTACCAGTGATAATTTCTAGTTTATGAAAAATCTCCATCTAAAGGTATATAATTATATGTTTCCCTCCATGCAATCGACCACAAATCATAACACAGATTAATTTTCATAATACAGATTTTTTTTAATTTTTTTGGGGTAAAGCTGTGTTAATTTAAGATGTAACACTGCATACAGCTGATCAGAGCTAATCACTCTGAAATCTTGCTATGTTTAATGGGTAGAAATAGCCACCTTCAGAAGGTAATTAACGTTGTAATTTTAGATATCTACTTCAGGATGAGATAACTCACAATCCTGGAGTATTTTTTCCCCTTTTGACTGTGTGGAGGGCTTTCTGTGACTAATCTTAGTACGGAAATTTAAACTGCAAATATTCACCCTCAGCCAAATGAATCTCACACCTAGTGTCTGACAAAATAAGGTTGCCAGAATGAATGAAAGATTATGGGGGAAATCCAGAAGATCTGCAACATCATGCAGTACTGGAGCTAGGTTTAAATGTGGCTGGATCCAGGAAGCACAGATGTACTGAGATGACAGAGGAACATTGATCAGCATAGGCACTCTTCTTCATATGCTTGTAATGAACTAGGAGCTTGTGATTTCTGAAAGGTAGCTTTTAGGCAGACTATTGGTCTGCAACTTTTTGATTTAGAAAGTATCCAGTACCCTTTTTTAGGATATAAGAATTGCTACCAGGTTTTACTGATGTCAGTGTACAGAACTGGTTTTAAATTAGCACTGTCCTTTTGCTAAGTTCCATATTCTTTTTCTTCTCTAAAACTGTGTGATATGGTCATGGCCTTTTAGCAGGTGCCTAATATCTACTATTAGAGAAGGTTGTACCTCACTGCCAAGAGAAGTTATCTGTTTAGTTTGTACTACCAAAAGAAAATATGCTTGATCACCTTCTACTGGAAACAAACAGGATTTTTGCTGGTCTGTTGCAGAAAGGGGAATTTCATCCTCAGGTTAAGTTCACTTTCTAAATGACCTGGGAGACCACCATGTTAAATGAAACCAAATAGGACAACAGATAACTGATAGGTAGGTTGTTGAAACATTTTGTGTTAAAAAACAAGGGATGGCAATTCTAAATTCTAAATTAGGTTCCAATATTTAGCTGAAAAAATAGACAATCTCTTTTAGTTCACTGGAAATTATGATGTGAAAATTGAAACTGAAAAGATTTTACATTGATAATTTTAAAGCTGACGAGTATTTTTTTATTTTGAAAACCAAAACATTTCAAATAAATAGATTCATTCTTATCAAAGATTCAGATTTCAGTAGGTTTCCTCACCTTTTTTTTTTCCTTGATGAATTGTTTATGAAACAGTCTTGTGATTTCAAATGTGCAAAGTTGCACGGAAAACATGGAAAGTATTCAATTTTGTGACTTTTTTTTTTTTGCTTACGAGTGAGGAGTGTGTCCATAGTTCCTGAGCACCCATTTCTGAGGGGTTCCACCTAATGCATTTAATAATGATAAAAATATAATTGGGGGAGAGAGGGATGTGTGGAAGGCAGGGTTTTTGCCCGTCACCACTCCATGCTGTTCTCACATATCTCTAGTAGTGTAAAAACCAGCATCGATCAAAGGACCAAAGTGACTCAACCACAAACAGTAGACCAGTTATGGGATCTTAAAACATTTATCTTTTACAATATCTTCTGGGAAAGTTTAGTCCTTGAATGAAATTTTTACTGCTTGTTACATGTAGTTAAGGGCAAAAAAGCACTGCTGCAGCCTCAAAAACAACTTAGCCATATTCATTAGACAGTGCAAAGGCGATCTAAGCACAGAATCGCTATGTTTCTCTAGAGAAAAGGCGGGATCTAACATAGCCTCCAGGAGACTTTTAATTCAGAGGCACAAACAGTTTGATGGCCATTAAACATAACAGCTGGCAACACAAGGAGCCAAGAAGGAATGTGGAGCCAAGGAGTAATATTTCTGCCTTCCTGGGATGAAGTGTGAAAGAGTTCACTGATACTCCACACTGGATATCCAACAGATAGCATCAGCAACTGAGACACTAATAGAGTCACCCTCTGTGTCTTCAGTGTAACAGTGATGGAAAGTGAACTTTTTGTGTTATCAGCTGGCAGAAGTAATGCCAGCTGTGGAGCAGTGATGCTGGGAGAATCAGCAAGGCTAGCAGAAGAAGAATAATTGGGTTTTACATCCTGAACCAGCTCCTGTTTAGGGAGAAGGAAAGGGGATCCTGCTGTACCTTGTGATGGTCATTTTAAACAAAGCTGTCATTCTTAGGGATTAGTAGGCTAATCTGTCAGAGCTTCTTTTTTCACTCCAGCACTGGATTTTAGTGACTGTCAATCACTATTTGGACCCTAAATCTGGTATAAGCCTTTGCACATTATCCTACTGTTCTTAACAGTGTAAATAAACTGAAGGTTATAAAAAGGCTGAGAAGCTGGTGTTTTAAAAATGGCTCATGTTGGTTTCCAGCCATGGTCTTCACCTACATAGGTGAAGAGCTAGATTGTCTGCCTTGAGACTATATACAAGATTTCAGGTTTCAGTGCTGGTGGTAACAAAAATAATGCAGGATTATGGTTATTCTTTAGTCTCACCCAGAATTTCAGAGAAGGAGATTTTGGAAGCAAAGTTCAAGGCTTTTCTGGATCCATCCCTCATTTAGTCTGAGTCTGCTCTACACCACTAAGACAGTGTAAAGTGGAGTATAAAAATGGGATAAATTATGCTTTGCTCACTATAATGGTGTCCTGGGTTCAGCAGTAGCAGTCATTTTTCTCCTTCTTAGTAGCTGGTGCAGTGCTGTGTTTTTGACTTTTGGT
>WYDI02016294.1:0-13071 GCA_009867235.2 Psittacus erithacus
GCAGCCCCCTTCAGACACTGGAAGCTGCTCTGAGGTCTCCACGCAGCTTCTCTTCTCCAGGCTGAACAGCCCCAATGCTCTCAGCCTGGCTCCATCCGGGAGCTGCTCCAGCCCCTGAGCATCCTCATGGCCTCCTCTGAACAGCTCCATGTCCTTATGTTGAGGACCCCAGAACTGCACACAGTGCTGCAGGTGGGGTCTCACAAGGGCAGAGGGGCAGGATCCCCTCCTTCAATTCAGGTATTTGCCAGACATCCCCCAGTGTTAGTGCCAGAGCCACAGACTCACCCCAAATCTCTTCTGCCCTCCCTTTGCCCACGTCTCAGCTGCAAGATGATTCTTTCACACGTTTGTAGAGACATTTCTGTAATGTGGGTACCAAAGTGTCTCCTTTACACAGGCTCCACATTCATCCACAGCAGCTACGTGCAGTCCTGTGTTAAATCAAACCCCCAGCCTTGAGCATTTTCCTGACACATCGTCTGTCAGAGGTCTTTCTACCCCAATAAATCTGTGCACACCCAGCACGCACCAAGGGAAGGATCAAATTAATTGGCTTCTTCTAATGGGACATTCGTGATCATCTGGAACAAATCATCTGTTTCCTTTCTCTTTTCCTGCCTCCCCACCCTTTGCATGGGAGATAAAACAAAGGCATCCTTTCGGATGGTATTTACAGTGCCACTGTCTCCAGTGCCATGGTGACATTTCATCACAGAGCAACACCTCCTCCCTTCCCAGCTCCTCTGATGTCTCAGAGACAGCCCAGAGCTAACTAGATCAGATGGATGCCTGGCTGCAAGTCCTTCCAGACCCCTTAAAGACCTGTGAAGGATTCAGGTGTCCTTAGGCCAAACAAAGCCAGACAATACATTTATTCCATTCTCCCTGTGCCAGTAAAGTCCCAGGGACCAGGCTGAAAGGGAGGAGAGGCAGATGGAAGTGAAGTGGTGGTGAAATGCAGCCATCCACAGGTCAGCGATGGTTGAAACCGCTAAACCTTTAATGACACGATAAAACCTGCCTCTGTCCCCTGAAAACAGGGCTGTCAAAGGTAGGATTGAGGATATCCATCTTGGCTTTCACTTCCCCCTTCTATTTCTTTCAATGCTCTTCTCAGTTTTGTGCAAACTGACATAGAAAAGCATTTTCTTTGGCCATCTTTTAGGAGTGAGAGCAGGGGAACACTTGGTCCTCTTGCCTGTCTCCTGATGCACAAGAGCAAGGATGAGGAGGAATTCCAGAGCAAAAGCATCCATCCTCAGTCAACCATGGGGATGCGCGTCCCAGTTCCTGCATCCGTGTTCTGGCTGATCCTGAGATGCACCAGGCAGGAGAAAGCAAAGAGCATCCCTGCGAGTCGCGTATGTTTTGACACTGTATGGGTAGCACCTGGCACACATCTCAGCTCCATAGCATAGCATAGCTCTGAGGCATTTGCTGTGCTTTCCACCTCCAAATTTGAACTCCAAACCCTTCCTTAAAGCTGCATTCAGCCTTTTTCCCAAGCTGCCCTTGATCATGTTGTATTTCATGGGTTTGATTAACAATACAGGACTGGCAATGGGTTTACTAAAACTGTTTATGGGTCAAATTCATTTAGAAGCATAAATCTGCTGGAGGACTTGAGGCTGCCCTAACTGTAATTATTGTTACATAAAAAGCAAGTGAGTTTGGATCTATTTCATCCTAATATTAAGCAATAGCTTTTCTGTTAATCTCATAATGCTTTCCCCAGGCTTTCTGGAGGTGGTGGGGAAGATCCTGAGTAAGAAAGCATGAATCTGATGTGCTAGCAGGAATGGGGAGTGTCTATGTGATGTCAACGTTGCTTTGTCTTGATGTGCAACCGTAATGAAGCATGGAAGAGCTTTATTTTGCCTGGGATGATGAACACCCTTGTGTCAGCCTGGTTGCATATCCAAAGCTGTTCACATCTGCAGAGCTCCTGGGCTCCTGCTGCCCTTCCCATGCAGGCTCCTGTCAGTGCTGTCCATGCATATGAGATATCTGCTTTAATGGGAAAACTGCTTTAAACTGTCTCAGCCCTATGGAAGCAGCTGCTTTGGTGTCTGTGCCTGCAAAGAGCCAAGTTGGCTTAGGGACAGGCTTTCCTTCACTTGCTCAGGGCTTATATCCCGACAGCACAGGCTGCTGTCAGCTCACCAGAGCTGTTTGCAGATGGATCTTGGGCCACGTGGCTTGGGTGCTGTGAACTGTGGACATCAGTGATTGAGAGCAACGCAGGGCAAGGACATGCTGGGAATCAAATCTGCTTGTCAGGTGAATAGATTTGTATCTGCAGAGGCCAGCTCGGAGCAGAGCAATTGAGCAACTGTACTTTGAGCTGCTCGGCTATGGCCAAGGGGAAGCCAGCCCTCCTCTGGAGCGGGTGATCCAGTACATGCATCCATAATCTCACTCCAGAGCCCACCAAGTCCATGTCTTAGGATGTGCAAAAGCAATGGTCTCCTGTGGTGGTGGGAGGCAGAGCAGTGAGAGGTGCCCCAAAATCTGGCCCTTGGCACTTGTTTCCTGAAGGAGCTGTTGAAGTCGGTGGCATTGCTCAGGATGGGCTCCTCTGATCTGTGCTGGGCACTGATAGAGCCCCGCATTGTTCTGTTGCAGATTGCACACTGGTGGTGCTCCTTGCAGTGAAGGTGATTTCCACTCCAGTAAGGTACCATGATTTTCCATGGGTGAGGTAACTCTCTTGTTTTTCCATGCATTTCCTTCAGAGAAGTAAGTCCACTGTTGGAGCAGGAAGAAGGGGTACAATGGTATTAACTAAGGGGAGCCCACATTGCAGAGATCTTCTAGGGGCTGATTAAACTGCCCTCAATAAATCCACATGGGGGAAGTTATAGAGGGTACAGGAGTTTTATAATGGGCCTGTCACCACTGAAAGACCTCCGGTTGCTGTTCCTCAGTGACTGCATCCATAAGGAACGAGCAAAGGAACTCACTCAAATAAGTATTTCAGGTTTAAAGAAGTGCTGTAAACAGGAGGGAGTATTTCTGTCCAGGTTCAGCCCTTGGGAAGGGTTAGAAGCAATGTATTTGGGAGCAAAAGGGTGGCATGGGTAATGTTGGCTTGGAAGTGTGTGTGCAGCCATCTACCACAGCCATGTGCCAACCAAACCTGGGTCATGTCTCATGGGGAGCAGCAACAGGGCAGCGAGGAGAAGCCAACGCTTGCAACCTCCAGGTAGGATTGTAGCACAACAAAGGAGTCCCACAAGGAAAACTGAGGCTGTGCTGGAAGCCAGTGTAGGGCTTGTGTCTGAAGGTGCGCCATGGGTTGATCAGAGGGGGTTAATGTGTGTTGTAGGTGAAAGCTGTTGGGTTTTCTCTGCGCTCTGCTGAAATAAAATGAGTTCTGGACCAGAGCGGAATAACTTTGTGGTTGAGAAAGAAAATCTCTGCTTTCCAAGAGCTGGCGAGAGGGTTCTGATGCTTCAGACCCAAGGGAAACGTGCTTTACCCACTGCTTTGCTCAAGAGAGGTTTTTGCCTCCCTGTTACTTCCCTATTTCCACCTATCTGAGGAAAAGAAAACCAGAATAGAACAAAACCCATTTCGGGCAGAAACTGCTTTTCCACACAAGGGCAGTGCTCTGGGAGGCTCTTGGGTACCCTCTGAGGACTTTGCTGTGGTTGATTTCATGCAGAAGGCAGTTACAATCTATAGCAATGAGGCATTGTAAAACCCCAAGATAGGTATTAATTGTTCCTGTGCAGGAATGTAATAGCAGCCAGGGGTGGAGTTATTGATCCTCATGGAGTTTGACGCAGTCAGAGGCAGTTTTGGGTGGAAATCTGGGAAATCAATTAAATATAACTTCCTTTTAATAGGAATTTATAGGTCATTGAAGGCTTAATGATCTCTATCCAGAGCTATAGGCTTTGGAACCCTTAGGAGGAAAACACACATAGGGAAACAGCCCAGCGTGCTGGCTGGGGAGGAGGAGTAAGTACCCCAAGGACATCTGCTTAGGAGCCGAACCATGTGTTGGGAAATAGGCTTTGGAATAGCGAAGGATGAACAAGTGCTGGAGGAAGTGGATGCAACAGGAATCCTGCTCAGCTGGGTCCCAATGGGGAAAAGGCAATAAAGACCATTTACATCCCAAGTAGGGATGTAAGAGCAAAGAGTTTGTGTTCATTTTGGAATGCATATCTAACAAATCTGGGGCGGTGAGGTGGGAGACATCTGTGTGTAGTAGCACTGTGTATCGCATCGAGCTAGAGGCAAGGAAGGAATACTAAGTGTAAAATCATGCCAAGGATTTCAGCTCCCAAGAAATGGCTTTTTACACCTCTGCTCTCTAGGGAGAAAGGAAAGAGAAATGAGAAAGGAGGGAGGGGAATGCAGCAAAGACACATTGATACCAATAGCACTCATTCTTTGCTTCCTACCAGAGAAAATGGAGATGGAATGATTGCAAAGGCAAAGCTGAGGTGACTGTTGATGCTGCTAGGAAAGACATTAACCACTAAGCATGGGATGTTGTGTCAGATGAGAAGCTCTCCAAATACATAAAGGGAGGGTAAATGATGGATTCTTCACGATGGGGACCCAGATGTTGCAGAGGTCGAGCTGCGGTGGGATAAACGTGAGCACGTGTTTGTGAGGAAGAGCTTCTCCCCAAAAACAGTGTCAGGAATGGGAAGGAAACTGGAAGTGATCAGAGGCTTGTCAACCTCTTTAGATAAGACATTAAAGCTAGTGCTTCATTGAGGTATTTCCTTGGCTTTAGTGGTAGCCTGCAAAACACAGTATTCATCATGAATGTGTTCAAGACTTCAAGGTCAGAAATGCAGAGCTCAAATGAAATGGCCTGGGGTTTGTTCCCTGGGATAGCATGGTTGGTTTGCCCTTCCTGTTTTGCTGTTCTTATTGCTGCAGTTTGAGGTGTGAATTATAGCTTTAATCATTTTTTACTTTGTTATATGCCAGAACGTAGAAGCAAAGCTTTAGATCATAAAGTTGCAAAGGGAACTTGTTAATCACGCTGTTAATAGCTCTACCCTAGGCCTTGACCGCTGCCATCTCCTTCCTAAATGGGAATGGAAAGCATAAAACGTCTCTCCCAAATTCTTGCCTCACACTATTATAAGTGTCTTCATTAAACGAGATTATGGAGTGTTGCAGATGACTGACAGGGTGGAACTGATCACAGTTTGTCACTATAACTTCCATGGGTGTCTTTTAAAGCTGTTCTTTGGATGCTTTTTAATAAGAGTCTGGACTTATGCAGAAACAAATGCCTTAAGAGCTGTAGCATCCTGCTGCATGTTCCTGACACGATACTCCAGCATATTGTATGGGAAGGCTGTGAAAGGATTTTCTTTGAGAGAAAGGTTCAACGTTGTCTTATTATTCTTATTTGTTGCTCCAGGCTCTGTATTTCCCCAAGTGCAACGTGGCTGACACACTGTGACCCCCTTCTCCCCCACCTTAGACTGATGTTTTTCCCAAAGTCTGATGTTAACAATGCATTCCCATTCCCGGAGCTCTGTATTTATCAGGAGCGGCAGAGGAGTTAACTGCATAGCCAGGGAGCTGTGCATTAAGCAAGGCCTGGCCATTTGTTTGGAGGCCGTTTGTTGTTCCTCCTCTGATCAAACGCTGCTGTGATTCCTTTCATGCTGTTTCAGCTTCTCCTTCACTGACTATAAATAGTGGCAAACACACCAGAGCAGTAGTGCCGAGGGATTCTTCCCTTTTCCCACCCCAAGAGCTACTTTCTGTAAAGAAATATTGTTTCTTAATTAATCATTTATCCACTTCATTAGGTATTGTCAGCAACGGAATAAGAAATAGGGCTGCTAAGAGGCTGCATATTTGTATTTATGTTGATTTCTGGGGAGTTAGAGATCATTTAAACAAGCAGATGTGCTAGAAGCATGGAAAGCGGAGTTTCCTGATGGGCTGAGGCAGGCTGGGTTTGGAATACATTCCATGGGCTTGGACCCATCGTGTGTGTCCATCCACGCGATACCCCAGCCTGGCACTGAGGCACCCTCTGGAAGGAGGACTTCTCTTCCTTCTCCCACCTCTTGCCTCTTCAGGCCTCTGTTACTGCATGTATAGACTCAGCAGAACCCAGTTTCAATCCTTTTAGGGGTCTGTTACTACACTGCAAATCATAGCGAGGATAAAACTGATGTGGAAGTGACATCTCAAACAGTTTGGCATCAAAAAGCCATGGGCTCCCCCAGCTGCCGTTGACTATAAGAAGGCTTTTCCTTCATGCCAAGATGTGTTAAAAGGTTGATCAGAACCAGTGCTGTAGGATCTCAGGAATTAAGTGAAGCTGGAGATGCTGCGTTAGGGGAAAATTGGGACTGCATAAGGGCAGAAGCTGCAACTGCTGTTTCCTTCTCAGTGGGAAAGGTCAAGCAGGGAGGCAGGAGAGATTTCACATCTCTGGTGTGGTACCTTAGGCAGCAGTGCGGGAATGGCCCAGTGCTGAGGGTTATTTCTCCTTCTTGGGTTTATCCTTTATGAGCTCTGTAGCTCTCAACTGGGGCACTACAGGAAACTTCATTTCAAACAGTTCACCAGCTGATTCTCACATCTGGAAGCCGAAGTATCTGCTTTGCTGGTGATATATTGGTTGTTCATGGACAGATGTGAAGCCAGATATAGACTGGATTAGAGACTTGGCTGGGGAGGAGGCAGCCCAGTGAGGACCTCAGATGCTTGTCCCACTGCTGGCCTGCAAATCACTGTCACTTGGTGATCTCTGTCTCCCTCAAAGGGATCTTCATCTTCCTCACATGGGCTGAACAGATGCTCCTCTCTTCCCTCCTTCTGCCCATGGGCCATATCCAAGCTTTATTTCTTTACTCCCGCTTGCCATGTTCATCTGGATCAAAGGTCTAATGGGTGGAAAACTCCCCAGCAAGAGCCACAGATAACAGCAGTGGCAATTCCAGTTCTTTGCTGGCCTCTAATCATCTGTCAGGCATTAACGTGGGGCTGTTGCTGCTCTCCCAGCCCCAAGTCCGCTCCGTAGGGGACCTTTTAACCTCTGCCCTGCCTTCCATTGACAATAGCTCATATTTGTAGAGTCATCTCTCGCCTTGTCTCTGTTTAATGAATAAACATCTCTTCCTGTTATTATTTCACCTCTTTTTTCTGTTCTTCGCTGCTGCTGTCACTCTGTCAATCTGTTCTGGGGCAGAGGCAGACGTGGAATCCATTTGACTAAATAGAAACGCAAAGATAAGGCGGCCCGATGGATAAGCTCTGGGAAAACACAGGGAGAAGTGAAAGAAAATGAGCCTTGACTGCAGAAAGGCCATTCAGTGATTTTTAGATTTCTTTAATGATTGTCTAGTTCCATAATGTTTCATGCAAATAAAAGAGGACATAGTACAAATGAAACACGGACTGCCTTTTGATGCGTTCATCAGCAGCAATTACTCTTTGCGCCATGTATGCCAGACTTATATCTAATGACAGTAGCTGAACACACTGAATTGATTATCATCAATTAGGAGCCCTTTTTTACCTAAGTAGAGGATTCTTATTCATGGTGGGGTTTTCTAATCTCAAAAGTCCTTATTTAAAATTAAAAAGCAGGAAACTTTGGCCCGGAGGAATGTGGGTTTTAAAACATCAAACAGAAAACCCAGGAAGATGACTTAAAGCAAGCCAAATAATCGAGCAATTTAAGCATCATGCTTCCCATCAATCTTTGCTCTTAGCCTTGAGGATGCATAGTTCAGGAGGAGGTGTACATTTGTTCTGTTGAGAAGGAAGCAGTGGTGACAGCGATGCTCCTTGGAAAGGCCTTGGCAGAATCCATTGTGTGGATAAGATTAGGGTAGAGCCAAGCACTTGCAGGTTACATTCCCCTGTTTGATGCTCTGACCCTAAAGAGAACCAGCACTGCTTTAGTGTCACTTCACAGTGGGAGACACGGAGCTGCTAAAGCCTGAGTGATCTCCATCATTAGCCCCTGAAGTCACAGCACATCGCTGCTGTGCCGCAAGGGGCACTTGCCTTGGTACCACACTCTGCTTTCAGTGCCAGTGTCTATCCCCAAAAACAAGGCTTCTCTCCCTGCCGTGTTCCCTCTCATCCAGTGGATGGATGGGGCTGGATCCTGGCTCTGTACCGCCCAACAGGCCTGATACCACTGAGAACAGGCAGCATTCTCCAGGCAAGGCTGGGAAGGTGGGGCTGTTGTGTCCTCCCCTTCCCATGCCTGCCCTCATTACAGCCTCTCCTCCTCCTCCTCACCTCTTTGCTTACCGAATTCCCTTTGCATGCATGGGACTTCAGTCCCTGCAGCCTGCATCCAGTTCAAGCCACAAACCTTGGGACTGGCAATGGAGATTCACCCACAGCCCAGCCTGTGGCGCTCCCTCCAGTCAGAACCGGTGCTATATGTCTTGTGGTTGCCTTTGAGTCAGCCCAGGAAGGTTCTTTTAAAGGCTTAATGCAGATTTTGGCTCTATTTAAATGCTATCATTAACCCGGATCTTCCCTGACGCTGTTCCCGTACCCTGAAGCGCAGCAGCACCAAGCAGCCTCTTTCAGAGCCCAGCTTTGAAACGGACACCCAAAGGATCTAATGATTTCCCTGGGTCTGATGCTTGACAATTCCCAGTGCAACTCGGGCTGCTCATGTATTACTTTCAGCTGAGGCTGCTGGCATGCACTAAGGAAGGGTAGGGATTAATAATGGGCCTGGCTTCCTGCTTCACCTAGCACAAGCTCTCTTTCACGTTGGCAGGCTCCATCCTCGTGACGATGGAGGTGGAAGTGGGCTTGTAACGATGCTGCTTCCACCAGCATAATGAATTCTGGATGCTCTGCTCAACAGTCTGCAAAATGGAAACTCCAAAGTAGATTTTGCTCATTAAATCCATGTATGCTACTGGAATGGAATAGGGGAGATGTGATTAGATCCCACTCAGCCTCTTCCAGCTCCCTTTCCCTTGGGCTGTGATGACTTATGGAGGGAGAGCAGGATGGCTTGGGGTGGGAGAACAGGGTGGTAGTTGGCTGCAGGGGAATTTGCATCAGCAGTCACTGCCAGTTTCTCTTATTGAGGTACTCTTCATTGGCTGCTGCTTCCTTTCACTCTGGCTTGTTGTAGGTTAAAGGACTGAAATGGCACTTTTGGATGAAGCTCTGATTGCCTGTTCTGTGTTCGCTCAAAGCTTCTTTATCAGGACCCTGAATTTCTCTATGCCTTAGTTTCCCCTTCTGAAATGAGTGTAATAGTTCTTACTCCTTCTTCTGTCCTTTGCCTTTTGTATAATTGAAGTTGGAAGCTCCTTGGAGGTAATGAAGGTTCTCACTATGCCAGTATAGAGTGCTTATAAATGTGCTGTAATCTTGTCCTGGGCTTCTAAACCCTGCTGCAATGGAAATAATACAGTGAAGAAGAGTCTGGAAAGCAGTTGGGATTCAGTGATGACCTCTGTAACGCATGTTCCCTGTATCACCCCAGGGAACAAAACAATCAAGGAACAAGAAGTAAGGAAATAAAGAGGCTCAACAAAGTTCCCTCACTCCCCTTCAGGAAGAGACCTCACTGAAGTCTCACCCAGGGAGCAGCAAAGGAGGCAATCTTCTTTCCTTCCTCAACAGAGGATAATGCCGTTGGTTTTCATGACAAATTCAATAAGGTTCACCACTCCTGAACGCTTCAGTGCTTTGTTAGCCATAGATCTGAAACCCTTTGTCCAGCCTTTGCTATTTACAGCTCTCTAAAATGGGGTTTAACAGAAGACAGATCATGTTTGTACGAACTCTGGGTTAAAAAGCACAGTTTCTCTGTTATAATATGATTGCGATGGGTCATTTCTTCCCACGCACAGGAATTAGCAGGGGGATGCCCTATTTGTAAGAGGATAGAAATAAAAGGTGCTGGAGCCTGATGTCTGAAATGCAATTTAATTAAGCTTTCTGCTCCTTTGTGGCAGCCTGGAGTTTGTTTTGCCTATCTTGCTACCTGACAAATCATTATTAGACCAGTAATTTCTGATGAGCATGAGCTAGGAAATGGTGTCAATTAGAACCGTGTAGGACTCTGTTATTTCAGTCTATTACCTGTAAATGAGTTATTCAAGAACAAGAAGTTCCATTGATAAAAGGCCAGAAATCAATAGGTAAGATTGTTGAGATTCATTCTGAGTTCATAATGGATTTCCCCCCCATTGAGGTTTCCAAAAGCTTTTGCAGACTTATTTTAGACCTAAATTTAAGTTTCTTAGAGCCAAACTTGTGAGTTTTACTTTGGTAAATCCTTAGTTTTTGCATTCAGCTTGTAAAGAAGCTTCAAACTTAGAGTCGTTGGGGATAAATGATGGCAGCTGTAAAAACACACTGGGCCTTCCTTAGCAGAAATTGCAGGGAGTTTTCTGGATGCAGCACACTAATGAACAAAGGGCTAATTTAGTTTGATATTGATGGTATTGCATGTGTCAAAGATCAGGATGCTGTTGCGCAAGGAGACTCATTCAATCAGAGAGATTCCCATCTAAATAGAGAAGAAAAGACAATATTGTTCTCATTTTCTAACTGGAGATGAGGAGCCAAAATGCTTTGCTAAGGGGATGTTGTGGCAGGCTCAAAAGCTGAGCCTCCTGGGCACCTCTGAGCAGGATTGTTCCTGTGGTTGTAAAGAGCAGGTCACACGGTTAGGCTTTGGTTCTGAGGCACCACTGCTTTAGAAGCGAAGGGGCAAAGAGTTTCATTGTACCGGGTCGTTTTGATGTGACAGAGAGAGGAATAGAAAGCATCATTGCAAGTCATGCAGGACATGGTGAAAGCTGGCAGGATGTAATTCCTGAGTGCTGAGGCGGAGACGTGGGCTCATTGCAGCATTACAGTGATTACCTAGCTGTTAGTAAAGAGGCAGGATATCTTCTGAAGTCCATCTTCTACGCCTGCGTGAGGTGAGATGGGCAGAGAAGCCATTCCAGGCTTAGCTTTGGCTGTAAACTTGCTGAACAGTGTGAATAAAGGTTACCTGAAGGCCGGAGAAGCATTGAGCATCCTTGAAGAGTCCTTGTTCAGTCTTTTTCATGTGAGCAGAGCAGGCCCCTCAGGATGCTTGGAGAAAGAGCTGCTGACTCCAGTCTTCTCCTACCAGCGTTTGACACCGATGCCCCCCAAGTTCCTCATTTCCTTTCACCTTTCCCTGCTGAGCCAGCGTTTCCTGGCTCTCCATCCACCCACCTTTCATTGTGGCTGGTCAGACGCTTAAGAGCCATCATCTGCATCTCCAAGCCCATCAATTAGATTCTGTTTCAAGCAAGGAATCCTGTCTTTCTCTTCAGGCCTATCCATCATCTCTGACTCTTTGTGGAGCTGCAGTCATCCATCCTGCCTCAGTATTCGGAGCTGCAGTCGTGGGCAGGGAGGTTGCTGTGTCAGACATCAATACTTCTTCCTTTCTTCCTCTCTTTCTTTAGGGCACTCAAACCCCTTGGGGTGAGCTTCTTTCTCCTGCAACTCTAGCTGATTCCTGCTTGTGCTGGGCAAGGAACCCCATGTGGGATGCTGCACGATAGCACTGGTACCAAGTAGGCTTTGGCAGCAGCTCTGCCTCCACAGTGGGGAACAGCACATACAAGAAGCCCTCTCCAAACAGGCAGCGTCATCCGTCAGATCTCAAATGGTGTGTGTCTAATTAATTAAGCACATAGTAGACCTAATTAAATGGGAAACAATGCCCAAAGTGAATGCTGGTATTTCTGTCACTCTTTAGCGTCGTGCTGCTGGTGGGAGGATGCTCAAGTGCTGCTGTGGGGTTTAGGTGTGTGTAAATCCTTTGCTGGGGTTCAGGAGAGTATGAATAGATGCTGTCAAATGTCTTGTCCTCCCATCTGAAAGTCCCAACATCTGGGATATATTGAAGATATTGTCACTACAGAGAGGTGTCCCCACACCCCGAGTCCTATGGGAGCCTCTTGTTTTGAGCAGGGCTCACACTGCCTTTGGAGCGACAGCAGGGCTGTGACACTGCTCGAGGAGAGGAGGGTTACCAAACGCATCCTCTGCCTTACACACAGACATGCAAGCAGAGCGAAGAAGCAAATAAGACAAGCGTAGCGAGGCGTATTTCTCATTAAGTACTGGAAACTCAGTAAGCAACTGGAAACACAGCTCCTGGAAAAAGGAGCTCATTTATCATATCTTATGGATGACACTGTGTTTTATTACCTCCGGGGCTGCAGGTAAACTTCTGTCTTGCTGAGTAACACAAGGAATTGGAGAGTTGCAGTTGCTGGGGTTTCAGTTCCTGGTTTAATAGTCCCTGTCTGCTCCATCACGGCTCTTGTTAATTGTGTGCTGTGATTTGGTGCAGCATCATCTGAGCCTCTTGGGACAAAGCCTTCTCTGTGGCCCGTGCTGCCTCCTTTCCCATGTGCAGAGACCTCCTATGCCTACATGGGCATAACATATGGACCACAACGCTTTGGAATTGCCCCTCTTCCCACCTTGCCTGCTCTCTTGCCTCGAGCCCATCCCTACAGAAAGTGATTTGTCAGTGCTGACATGTGCAAGACTGACAATAGGTGCTGCAGCATCTTATTTCTTTCACAGATAGCAGCAGCTACAAATTTAGGCCCTTTCAGTAAAGCTCCTGACAGTCTCTGTCCTGTTAAATCTGGGGGGGGATTTTATATCGAAAAGTTATCAGTTCATGACTAAATGTTCCACTAACATCTCATTTATATCAATTGTTGGGGTTTGCAGGCATTAGTATGCCCACACGGTTGTACAGCCAGTGCGAATGTGTAGAAACAGGCTGAATAGAACAGATCACTGCTAAACCGTCTGATGTTCAGCTCTAATTTGTGCTGCTGTTCACAGCTGGGCAGTTCACATCGCTGTGCATCCTCCTGGTAGCACAGCTAAACCCGGCAGGGTTTGCCATCTCTGCTGCAGAGGCTCCAGCTCATTGAGAAGCATCTCTGCAACCCAAAAGCATGGGAGCTGCCTGGGGTTCAGCTCTGGAGGCTGTTCCATCGTGTCATTTTATTTGGCTTGATAAAGGGAGAAGGGTGAAGTTGTGATAGTGATTTCTCTAGCAGG